>JAESVK010000152.1:3396866-3419219 GCA_017140935.1 Hamamelis virginiana | reverse complement strand
TACCGTTAGATGTAATAACAGTTGTGTAACGGTCTATATTTTAAAACTAACCGTTGTAATACCATAATTTTTAATAGACATGGCATATATAAAAAGATCATCTAATTCAATTATGAAGTTTTTAAAATATGTATCTCAGTAAAAATGGATTGACAATAAAATAGATAATATAGATAATGATGTACTTCGGAATTGTATATACACAGTATCATCATCATGCCTCTGAATCACCATTCACTTCCTAGATTTACTTGTCAGGTGGGGTTTCCTGTCATCTTATATATAAGTACTTCTTTCATAGGCCCGTTTGGAAACAGAATCACAAGCAGAATCAGTAGAGAAGCTGCAAAAGCTGGGTGTGACCGGCTTCTCTCAAAATCGATTTTTGCAGATTTTGAAACGACTTCTTCATTTGCCAAATGCTCCCAAGTCTGCAGAATCAGTAGAGAAGCAGCTTCTCTTGCTTCTGCTTGTCTAACCAAACAGGCTCATAATCAATGCTTGGTCTACCCTTCTCCCCTATTATTACACTCAGCAATAAATATTTACGTATAATAATAGTACGTAATACTAATAAACTTGTCCAACAAAGGCAATGTAGCATGGCGACAGGGGGTGAGGGTTGTTAAGTGTACGTTAAAATCGACATTAATATGCTGCTGCACAAAAGACGTACACATAACTGCTACTGATTGAGTCGTCACGTCATGCATGCAGGGTACAAACCACATTACCGCACGCTAGTCCAACGACTTAGAAAGTGGCTTGACTTGCATTTATTTATACACTAATGCAATATGTTTTAAAGAAAATTTCAAAAAAAAAAAATTTATTTCAGATGAATTATAATAATTTATTTATTATTAAAAATGAGTTTGCTAAATAAAGAAGGATTTGATCATCCTTGACATTATTTGAGATAATTTTTTTAAGACATATAACATTTTTCTTAGAGGTGTTTATCTATAGGTCCTATTTATAAGTTTTATTTACCAAAAAATCCCACTATCTTTTTATTTTATTCAAAAATCATTTTTAATAAGAAATGCATCAATTTGTTCTTCGACTTTTCAAAAATTGATCATTTTGCAGAAAACTGATGTATAGATCAATATTTTGGACTTTTAGATAAAATAAAACTTAAATTTGGACTTTTGGATAAAGTGAAAAGAAGATGAGACTTTTGGATTAAAAAGAACTAAAAATGAAACTTTTGGATAATTTTCCTTTTTTTCTTATTTATTTTGAATACCAAGCTTGTATCCTTTTCAACAGATATTATAGATTCGACTGAAGAAGGTTTCTAAACGATTTCATTGTAATTTTGAAGATGTAAATTCTTTTTTTTTTTTTTTTTTTGACTAAAACTATTTTTAAAAGTTATAGTTCTTTGTTTTGGGATCAATTTTTTAAAGTTTGTAGACCATCTATAATTTTAATTTTTATTCTCATTTATGATAGTAAATATGATATTTTTTAAAAAAATGTCACAGTAAAAAATTGTGACTTTTTTGTTCTTTAAAATGTCACCACTAGTTTTTAGTTGGTTTTTTCAGAAACTAACTATTGAATTTCTATGATTTTTAGCAAACATATATGAAATTCATAAATAATTTATCTAATCCAACGGATTAATTTTTCAAAATATATTCTGCATTTGGCCGTATAAAAATTGTCTTATGCAAAATTGTATAAAAGACACCTTATAATAAAAGGTCTGTATACATACATTTAGAGAGAGAGAGAGCCCTTTGAAAATTGATGCATCGAAGAGTTTTTTTTGTTTTTTTTTTTTAACAACATGATGATGGTGATGTAAAATGATGCATCAAGGAGTGAGCCGGCCCCATTTTGACATCACATTGTTAAAGTTAATTTGTACTGCATGCCTTGCCTTCTAAGACCTTAATAATCTAAGCTCTAGCCAGGGGACATCCAATAGGCAATAGCAACAGGACTGACTTTGGGCCCGATTGGATCAGAGCTTGGCCTACTAAACTATTTTTTGGAGAATTATCTTCTCATATATATTTATTTTTTTAAAGTTATGTTTCAATAATTATTTCTTCACATATAAAAACTTTCATTGTAAAAATATTGTAGAAAAAGTTTGCATGGAGTCTACTTTTAACTAACTATTCTATCACTAATCAAAATATCTAAAAGAGATTATCACTCCATTATTAAGATCAAGTTCTAGCTTTCAAGCTCATTAGAAAAGTTAAAGATGGCATAAGAGTCTAACCTATGAGGTGAATTGAAGTTCCGTAAATTTGATCCTGATCGTGTTAATTAAGGAAGTCTAGGCACCTAGCATTGGTATTAACGTACGTTTTCATCAAATGGATGATGGTGATTGCTCAACCAGCCCATAACCATTATATATATATATAGACACACACAATTATGATTGTGATCATGAAGGTGATGGATTTTGACTTACAAAGTGGCCTGCTCCAAGAATCCAATAGAAATGTAGATTTTTGTATGACTTGGTGAACCCTTTTGTGACTTTATCTTCCCCACAATAGAGAGGTGTTCTGTCCATGCCCAAAAAGGATTTTAGCCCTGTCCACCTGAAAATCATTGACATAAATAAGAGGGAGAAAGAATTTAATATATTGACTTAAATGAGTGTGTGTGCATATATGAGAGAGCGAGCGAGAGAGAGAGAGACTTGAGCTTCTCCACCCATGCCTCAGTGCCCTTGGTTGCACAAATGAGATCAAGCTACAATAACCAACCAAACCATATCATCAGCAAAATATTATAAAAAATAAATAAATAATTAAGTTAAAAAAGAAAAAAAAGAAGAAATACAAAACAAAAATGAAAATAAATTTTATATAGCTAATAGAAGAGTCCAAAGCAAGAAAAATCTAAGAGACATATGGGTGGTCCAGATGGAATCTAATTAACCCACTAGCTTATAGATTATTCTAGTGGTGAGATGTCGCTGAGAAGAATGAAGAACAAACTTACTTGTCCATTGTATATTGTCACATTGATTCCCTTCGCTAGCAACTCATCAACCTGTTAAAATAATTAAATAAATAATTCTAATTTTTTAAAAATTAATTAAAATCAGAGTTATCTTCTAACACAATTTCTCTAATTAATAAAAAAGTTAGTTCCTAATCAGAAAAAAATAAATAAAAAAAGGTAGTAATGGGGAAAGAGACAAGGACATGTTTGGATGAGACTAAGATGATGGAAGGATGATTTCATACCAAAGTATATATTAATATTCCATTTGGTTGCTAAGAGGGTTTAGGAAAAGAATAGAATGTTTGGAAATATTTGTCAATAAAAAAAATGAAATTTGATTAAACTTCTAATTTTTCTATTGGTTAGCAAGAAATCGGAGGAAATTTTTATTTTAAATTTTTCTACAAAAAAAAGAAAAAAAGAAAAAGAAAAAAAGAAAACTTAGAACATGAAAATAAGCTACTACTTTTATTTATTTATTTATTTTGGATAAACGGAAAGAACACACAAATAAAACGCACAGAACTCTAGCTCTAGCGGTAATAAGAAGCCATTCTCTTTGAAGGTTTTGTTTGGATCTAAAAAATAATGAAGGAAATAATAGAAAAATACCAAAATTGTTTAAAATTTAGTTTCTTTCAATAGCAATTTCAAAAAGTTCTCTCATTTTCTCCCATTTTAACAAAATCCAAATAGAGCCTAAAAGCCCTTTAAATCACAAGCCAAACGTTACCGACATATTCTTAATATACCTAGATGACAATTCGGGTCGCTAGCACTCTGCCGCCTCTCTCATAAAAGAGACGTAAACCTACGTGCCGGGCTCACAATCATCCCAACATTTTAAATTAAATGCAAACTTTATTACCTCATTAATCCTTGGTTTCATAAAATCACCTTCAAGAGCTGTGAAAACAAGACCAGACTGCCCTCCAAATCTGTAACACACAATTATAAATATCAAAAATCTTTTATTTTTTATCACAAACTAATTAAATATGGTTCAATTCATGCCAAGAAATGGAATTAATTAGTACTGACGTGACATTATCTGGGATAATCTTGAGCTTCTTTCTAATGACACCATCCATGAAGCTATCAGTATCAGCAAGAGTACCACCAGGACAAGAAATGGAATTACTCAGATATCTTGAGTATCTCCTCATCCCAATATTTCCTTTTGATATCTCCACAGCACTCATTGACACTGGGTCCATTCCCGAATCCAATAGAAAATTGTAGAAATCCTGCCCAAAAATAAGTTGCAATTTGCAATTAAACTTAGAAAATGTTTTTTGAAATCGTATCTAAAATAAGGCACCGTTTGGATTTATTTTTTTATAAGTACTTATTTGCTTTTTTAAAATTTTTCTAAGAAATTACATATTGCAAATTTTGAAAATTGTAAATAAGTACTTATAAAAAATCAAATCGAAACGGTGCCTAAATAATTGATGAATTATGCAGTTAAATTAAGAGGACCATACCACAGAGTTACTGCTGGTACTAATCTTATTTTCAAGCTCGCTCCATGAATTTGTTGCATCAACATATTGCCCCCCCTCAATTTGTTGCTTAATCTTCTCAGCTAGACTGTATTCTGAAATGACTTTGTTACTTCTCTAATAATTTTTCAATCCTATATATATATATATATATATATATATATTTGTTTAAGAAGTTGAAAATGTGGACCTGTTTGATTTCTGCACCCCATTGTTGTCCAGCCGTGAGATATCTTTAAGTAGAGGACCCCATGAAAACTACAGTTTCATAATGGAAATGAAAATATGAAAACAAGTAATTAGACCATTTTTTAAAAATAAATAATAAATAAAATAAAAACAGGTTAATTTATCATGAATTTTAATTAATTATTTATTTATTTATTTGTTTTAGTTGTTATTTATTTCCATTTTTTTTCTTGATTTGTATCCTCAATACACTTACCACGAAATCTTCAGGAGAAATCCAACTATCTCCCAAAGCAATTCCTACATAATGAAAAACAGGTTTGAATTACAGAAAGCAGAAGTAGAGACATTTCTGACCCATCTGGGTTTTCTCAATAGATTTCAAAATGTTGACATTTCTTATTGGGAAATCAATGATTTGAGAGTACTTCATGGGATTGATTGCAGTAGATTTGGTTGGAGGAGATCATGGAATCAATCCCATGAATACTCTAATCGTGGGATTCTCTATAAGATATATTTTTTTTAATGCAAGATTACCTCCGAGTTTAAGCTTCAATTTTCCGGATTCTATGGCTTTAAGAGCTGATAATCCAAGAGTAACAGCAAATTTCCCTCCATAAGACTCTGCCACAATGTACAGAGGACTCTTCTGCAGGCTCACATTCCTGTTGAAAATCTCCATCAACAATGTAGTTAAATCAGTGGCTGCTTCTTCATCAGTTTTCACCAACATATTTTTGTCCTCCACAAAACTGAATCCTGTTCCAACTGGATTATCCTGCATTTCCACATTCCAATTTCCCTTCAAAATTCATCCGAAATTTCAGTAATTGAGAGCAGAGTAACAATTATTAATGCTTACCACAAACAACAGATCAGCTTTCTGCAACCATGTTGAATTCCTAGGCTGCAAATTGGAGTCCAATGGCCCAACCTCTTCAAAATTCCCAATCCCAACTCCTGAAGCACCCTTTTTTGTAAATTAAAAAAAAAAAAAAAATCATGAGTTGTGAAATGAAATTCAATAATTTTTAAGTATAAGTTACTGGGTTTCTCCTATGGATTTCAAATATTCAAACTCACAGGTCCTCCTTGCAACCAAAGAATTATGGGCCATGGCTTGGAAGGATCTTCAACTCTGTTAGGACTTCTGTATAGCCACCAGAACATGTGGGCTTCTGTATTTGATTTACAAAAACAAAAACAATAACAAAATCCATTACAATTCGGTTTTCAAACATGAAAAATGAATGGACAATTATTATAAAAGCTTTTAGCTTACTGGGTCTGACTTCAACATATCCCCAATCTTCTGATCCAACCTGGGATACTGCAGCTTTGGTGATTCCTCCATATAATAGTGGAAGAAAGAACAGAACAGAAACAACGAGAACACTGAATTTTTCCATATAGAAAAGCAAAAAGATCACAAGCCCACTCCACAGATCATACCAGAACATGCAGAAATGAGATTATTTATATATATACATACAGGAGTATGATTGACATAAAGCTTTCTTCGCTCTGTTTGAACCAGAATTACCAAAAAAAGTGGGTAATCATAAAGAAAGTGAGAACAGAGACTTTTACAGATAAATCCAGATAAGGGTTTTTCTATATTAAGAACAAGACTACATAGACACACAAATATATATACAATTTGCTTTTATATTAAAATGGCGTAAATATCAGTGAGAAATCGGTGAAGGAAATTAAGGAGAATAAATATTTAATAATATTAATATTACAAAAATAATAAAGTATGAATTTTCTTTGACATACAGACTGTTGGGTTCTGCAATCTGTATCGAGGGTTTGGGATGTTGCGTTTAATATAAATATAATATATACTTTTATTATATAGTGAGAGAATATTATATTATATTAAAAGAAGAAAGGGTTATGAATGGTTGGAAGGATGAGGAGATTGCGTAGAGGGATATAGTTTTTGTCTGCAGTGGGAAAGGGACGTCAGAGAGTTCTTACTCTGTAAGTCTTAAAAAGATGCTGATTTTTCTGTGAGTGTTTGTAGGCTATGTGGATATTTTGGTAACCAACCAAAATCCTGCCTTTTCCGGGATCTTACTGGAGATCCCCATAAATGAGGGGAATTGAAAACTAAATTCTTTCATTTTTAAAGGAATTGATTCTAATTGATTGTTTTAGATGGAATTTTGACCGTTCTTATTTTAACTGGGGTTCAGTGTTGGGTTAAATTTTGTGTTTTCTCTTTCATCATGTGCACTAAAAGCGAAGATACAATTTGCAATTGCAATTGCAATTGTTACTTTGTCGGTTCCAATTTTTGCAATTTTTGCTCTTTCCAGTACGATTCCCGCGATTTTTGTTCTTTCTTTCCCAAATTTGTACAATTTTTATTCTTTTCAAGGATTGCAATTGGTGTTACAGTTCCTAGTACTTTTCTCTCTCTTCCACACAGTTAGAACATTTTGTGGGATATATATTTTGAAAAATTAACTATTGAATTAAGTAATCTTATTATGGATGTGAGCATGCAAAAAATTATTGGTTTCAATGCTAAAATCTCAAAATATTGACATTTCGAGAAACTGACCATTGGATTACTGTAATTTTTAGCATACATGACATGCATAAGTATGTTACCATATGTAAAATAGATTTTGAAAATATATCCTTCTTATATACGTCATGTATATTACCAATAGTTGACTTTTGAACAATGTCACTATAAAAAACTCTGACTTTTTTGTTTATAGTAATGTTACATTTTTTTTTCTTTTTTTAAATCGAATTATTTTCTTATCCAATTATCCATCAAAAAATACTGTCAATCATCAAATAATTAAGATGCCAATATTTGATTCAGAACTTCTATTTCAATAGACATGTTTTTAATAACTTAAACCGACAAATTAATAAATAAAAAGTGAAATGTTAGGTACAACTGCAAGCTCGCAAGACATAATAATTTAAAGGGTGCTTTTGCAATGAACTTTTTCCAATAAATCTTTTCTATATACAGCTGGGCCATACAAAGGTCATAAGGAAAAATCTTTTCTATATATAGCTTCTAGATGAGAAGAAGATAGAAGTATGTGATATTGGGTATGGTCATGTGAAGATATCTGCAAGTTTTGGTGTTAAAGTTTGTAGAATGCATATTGCTTTGTGCATGTTATAAAATTTTTGGATTAATTACATTTAATGATTCTAAAAATATATATTGGAAAGCAACTTTGCTAGCGATGATGACAATTTCTTATACATTGATGACATGGATATCAAATTTGAACCTTTTTACGATAGAATTTTGGGAGAATGATGGTTGGTTTGTCTGTTTGCCTATGCAAGAATTAATCCATATGCAAAAAAATTTATTAGATTGATCCACTAATTGACCTAAAATATATATTGAAGAAACAACTTCTATATCTTGGGTTATATTTGTAATATTTTCCTAATAATTGGGTTATATTTTTATTTCCTAATTCGTCATCACTATTTTAACTGCCAAAAAAGAGTAATATTTGTAATATTTTCCATATACTGTTACCTCACATAAAACCCACCCCATAAAAAAAAACAGAAGAAAAAACCAATTTCGAAACTGATTTTACTACATCATTTTCAGACAACTACTTTAGGTAAAGGCCATTATCAAGTGTGGTGCCCAACTGGCCAAAGATGTCCCCTATATTGCCCTATAAGGAAGGACATGCATGTCAACCAATTTTAGATGATATCGAGCCTTTTGTTATTCATATTCCTATGGTCCATCCGACTCTAGGTTAGGAGACTTTATCGTTTCATTTGGCTTTTTGGGCATCCTTTTGTGTCCTGAGTCAGGATTTTGCTGCTCTCGATCAATCATCTGGGTAATTCTCTGTTGGTCTTGTTTGTTCGGCTTTCTTGTTGGGTTGTATTACCTTTTTGTGCAGTGTTTTCACTGCAGTCTTATCATATATATATATATTCACAAGTAATGTTATTCTACCAAGTTTTATGTGGTGGTATGTTTACAAGAGTTCCTTATTAGTATTTTCTATTTTTGGGAAAAATTTTAATTTTAATCAAGAAGAAGGAAAGAAACCCCGTGATGATTGGGCAAATTACCTTTAACTATTAGTGTTGAGAAGTTACGTCCAAGGGACCAGAAAAAGCTCCAATGGATTATATGGATAAGCTGGCATTGGGTCAAAATTCACACGCTTGTCCAACTCTATATATATTATGTATAATTGATAAGTTTGATGTTGATTGCCACTTCCACTTAAGTTTGTGCCTTCACTCCTTTTTTGCTTTTTCGGGCTCAGTCTTGTAAAGGAAATTAATATATATATATATATATATATATATATATATATATATATATATACTAGAGATGGTATGAATTAAAGGAACAAACATCATTATATAGGCATGAATTATTCATGGAAAGGGAAATTACTAATAATGATGATGCACATTCTTGGACAATGATTCCATTTGGTATCGAAATTTTTTAAATTCATAATTTACATGGTTTCTTTATTTTATTTTATTTTTCTTAATAATAATGATTTGATATTGGTGACATCATGGGTTTTGAGTACTACGTCGATGAGGCTTTACCATCTAGACAAGGTTGCATTTTCTAATATAATAAATATTAGAAAAATAGAACCATTGCAATTTTCCTCTCAATTCAGTTTGATCGATATATCTAGATTAATTATATTGTTAATAGATAATTACCAAAAAAATAAAAAATAAAAACTATAATAAAAGGATTTTTTTTTTGAAGAAGAATATATTAAAAGTTGTTGAAGAAATCACATGTGAGGATATCCCATCATTTTCTAACAAGGTGGGCTGGCTTTGCCAGCACATTTTGTTGACCCACACACAACTTATATAATTGAGTGTACATTGGACTAAAAGTCAGTGAGTCCAGCTATATATATTTATATCTTCTTTACCTGTAAAAGAGCGAAAGAGCCGATTGGAAAGTTACTGTTTAATTCGTCCAAAACGACACGAATTTGCGTCGATTTGCTCTTAAAACGGCAGTCAAATTCGGCTTCTCTTCCGATTGAAATCAATTGCACTGGTTGAAGGGTTTTTTGCATCGTATGACCGCAACGCCCTTCGTAGCTTAAGCCAACAGACACAAAGCATGAAGGGCGATCCAGTCATTTTATCGAAACCAATTAATTGCAAAGCCTGCATTCTGGCTGCATAGGTAATAGGGGCGCTTGAATTACTCAAATGCCCTTCATAGTTGAAGCCATAAACGATAGAATGGGAGGTCAATACAGTCATTTCGCAAAAAATATGATTGATTCGATGCGCTGCAGACTGCGCTGTGCAGGTTGCCGCCGTCCCTGCTCTGTTTTTCTTGTACCCTTTCCGGCATCTTTGTTGATTTCTCCATTTCTTCTTCCTCATCGTTTTGTTGACTTCCAGCAGGCTTCGGATCTACTATTCTCTCCTCACGAACTGCACATCTCACCGAGAAGCCGAGAGCTCAGCGTCTGTGACGGAGGTGAGAGGGCGAGAACCCAGCGTTTGCGACGGAGGTGAGGACTTCAGATTTGGTTTTGTGCCCTGGCCGCGGCTCCGATAGGCTTCTGCTTTCTGCTCCAGCGTGTCTCTTCGGCATCAAGTTGAGAAGTTGCCTCTGTATGTTTTTGTTTGTAATTTTTCTACCTATTGTAGCTTTGGCTTTCTCATTTTATGATTTATAACCCTAACGCTAAGATGTTATGCTTGGGCGACTAAGTCATTTGCGGAACTTATCAAGCTTGAGAGAGTTGTCAATATTTTAGTTATTTGTTTTTATTCGTGGCTTTTGCTTCTCCTTCTCTTTTGGTGCACCTTGTTCGCTGTGTTCATCCTGTCGAGATAGGCTGCTTACTTTGATTTTCGTCGCTTCCAGGTTTGTCTGCATGATTGGGTCAGTGATTCCATGAACTTTCTGATTTTTTCGGTATTGATGTCTCTTATCTCTTGAATTTAACTTATTTCCGCTGGCCAATGTTAGGTTGGAAATTTAGCTGATACCAACGGCGAATGGTATTAATGTATTTCAGTTAGCATAATGTTGTTATCTGGTTTAGCCTATTTTCTTCTCTATCTCGCAATTTGGCTGGCAGTCTTGTCTCTCTTTCTTTCTCTCTGTCTCTCTCTCACCATTTTGGTGGCATCATCGAAAAGTTAAATCCCTTAATTCCGTTCTCTTTCCAATTTGTTTTCTTTCTCTCTCTAAAATATGCTTTCAAGAGTACACTTTTACCTTATTTTTGTTAGATATGTTGCTACTTTTTTGATAATATTTACAAAGAGAAGAAGGAAAAAATTCACAAGAACTCAGGTAAGAACGCATCAAACTTAATGTTATAGTTTCAAATATTATTGTTTCTTGTGTTTTTATGCATATCAATACTGGTTTTTTTTTTTTCCCCACAATCTCCAGTAAGTGAGCTCAGGATTTGGCCATGGTGGCCTGACTTCTGTGATTTTATTTGGTCTGTTGGGAATCATTTTGATTTGTGTGTTCTCATATAATACTTGAATAATGTTTAATAATAATTATACATATCGAAGTATCGAAGAGTAGTGAGTTTTACACATGAAAACAGGGTTGGGTGAAGCTTGAGTTGATGAGAGAGATGAAGCAATATGGAGTTCCTATCTTGAGAGAGATGATTCACAGAGCTTGAGAAAGAAAAAGAGGAGTTGTAGAGAAACAGAGCGTAGGAGAGGAGAGATAGAACTTTTGTAGTCTAGACAGAGAGAGAAGTTTAAGGGAAGTTAAAAAGAGTGAAGAAAAGAAGGAAAGTAGAAAGAGAGAAGAGGACTACAGAATCCTGAATAGGAATAGTATTTTATTATTGTCTTTGGAGGAGTTGGGAGGGTGTTCAACTCTGTGGCATCCCAGGAGGTTTGTTTCCATCGTGTTATAAATCACATAATTGGTGTTAAAAAGTCAATTTTTAAAAATTAATGTGGAAGACACTATTAGTATCATGAATATGAAGAGTAAATAAGGCTGAGAAATAATCATGATTAACGGAGTTTTGAAGTTTAAACAAGAGTACTGTAATTTGGTCTCAAAGGTGGTTCAAGATGACAATTTGGCCAATCAACATTGTATCTTATTGGGATTGGCCTTGATTACAGGGATTATAGGATGTGTTTTCTGAACCTACCAAAGTATCCTTGGTAATTTGATCAATGCCTAAATGATAGTTATGACGATCACCATTTTCGAATGATGTACATGGTCTATTAGTTGTACCAAGCTTGTTATATTTTAATTTGTTGTTGCATAACTTGCACTTGTGATACTTGTTTTTGCCTTATTGTCATTATCAGCATACCAACCCAACTAAAAACTTCGCCCACTACGCTGGCTCTCCTCATTTGGCTCATTCAATATTGCCTCCCTTAGGCTATTCAAGTAATTGCCACTTGGGTCTTCATTGTTAGAGACACTTACCAAGTAATTTAGCATAAATTATTTATAAACTAAGTTGAATGGGAGCATGATGCGCAGACCAATAATATTCCTTTGGTCCCCTGTTTGCCTGCACAAAGTTCTGCTCTTCTTTAACTCAATAAATACATTTATTCTAATATATTTTGTTAGCTTTTACCTATTCAAGATCTGTTTTAATTTTTGTATAATTTGTCTATGGCCTCACAAAGAAGGTGTCAAAGGGTCTTATAAGGTTTTACAATTGTACTGATGGACCTATCTCTATCTATAGAAAGGAAGAAAATGTCCAGGTTGATTGCCTCCTGTTCTCTTCCCTTTCAAGCAGGAAGTTGATTGCAGCTCTGTTTTTATGCATATGACAACTGATGGCATTTTTTTTTTATTTTTTTTTTAGATCTTTATTATATTATAGGGTTGTTATTGCATGCTAATTATTTTGTTTGGCCCCAATGTTTCTCCTTTAATTTTACTGAAATCTTTATTAATTAAGAATAAATTAACGGAGCATGCCTCGTGAATGCTAGGTTTTGGATAATGTTTTGAGGTGCATGTATTGTATTTCTTTGTCTCGTGATTCTACAACTTAAAATAGGATTGACCCTGTTTTGTGATTCTAAAACTTAAAATAGGATTGACCATAGCTCTTGGATCTACATTACTATTTTTAATTTGTTTAATTTTGTTCTTTGCCTATTGAATATCTAACACTATTGTTTCAATTTTTTTTTTTTTTGTCTTTTTTTTTTTCTTTCTTTTATCTTTCTTTGAGGAAAGTCGTTTTAGATTCTCCGCTACACAAATTTGGGGAGGGGAGAGAAGAGCGTTATTTTATTTGGATAGATGAGTACGTAGAAGTAACATAAGTTGCTTTTGCTACCCATAAGCACAAGTTGGATGTATTCGGGTGAAAAAAAGAGAAATAGAAATAAGTAAAAAATGTATTTTTTTGTCCTTAAATGCATGTAGCATCTAGGGGCTGGCATGATTCTCATAAAAAGTATAAGTTGCTTTTTAGATTCTTTCAAATATTTTTTTATGTTGAAAATTTCCTTAATTTGACCAAGTGATATAAAGTGCTTATGTGAGGGACTTATGGGTATATAATTCTTATTATTTTATTAATTGTAAATTAAACTAATAATTCGTGAAATTTTATTTATTTAGATGTTGTTGTTGTAATTTCAGTGGCTGAAAGTTATGCTTTGCTAATTAAAATTAATGCTTCTGTGGGTACTTTGGCATAGGTTTTTTTTTATTCAAAATGGAAAAGTTGTTTACAAAATTATATGCAAAACATAGCCAAATAATAATTCGTACACAAATTTTTGATTTAGTTGGGACTTTGCTTATTTATGCTGAATTTAATATTATTCTTTTCAGCCATGGCACAATCAGTAGAAAGTGAAAGAAAATTATGCTCCACTTGGTTTTTCAAAGTTATGGTGAACAATTTTTCTGAACAAATGGTAATATTTTTTTTTTTTTTTTTAGATTTGCTATTATATGTTATTTTGTACGATGATTTTTCTTTTTTGTGCTTCATATTAGATGAAGCAACAGTGTTTATGATTGAGATATCTTTTGTCTTTTCCTGCAGCTAATACCCAAAGCTTTCTCAAAACGATCACGCTTGATCGAGACCATATCTAAAGATTGTTTGTTGACAAGTTACAAAGGAACTTGGCGAATACAATTGCGCGTAGAGAATGAAATAGAAATTTACTTTGCAGATGGCTGGGCTACCTTCATTGGTCACCATAGAATAAGATTTGGAGAGATTCTTGTTTTTGAACAATTAGACAAGTGCAGTTTTTTTGTCTATGTATTTGGCCATAGTGGTTGCATGAAGGATTTTGATAAGTGTACACGGATGCCAATCAAAGAAGAAGTAATAGATGAACCTTTATGTCAGACTATGAATCAACAAAATATCAAAAGTAATTATTTCTACTTTTTCATATGAACATTTTTCTTTTACTTCTTCTTATATGTTTATTAAATTAGTATTAGTTTTCGTTCTATTTTGTAGGTCAGAAAATGGTTCGGCAACCAGAGCTGCGTTCAAATTCAGCCCCTAATTTTATTGTTCTTCTGAATGCATCAAACTGTCATCCCAAAAAACCCTACATGGTCTATACATACTATCTTTTATTTTAATAATCCTTTATTTAATTGTTGTTTATGATAATCCTTTATTTCATGTATTTATACTATTACATTTGTGAATTATATTGAATCGCTAATTCCTTTTATTGACTTCTATATTTCAGCATATTCCAATAGAATTTGTTCGTTCAGCTCGTCTTCGTACAGTGGATACAATTTTGATAGAAGATATATCTAAGAAAGTGTGGACATTTCAGCTGGACAGGGGAACAAAGTATACAAATGGTGACAGGAGAATCAAACTCAGAAAAGATTGGGCAAATTTCCGAAAAGCAAACAATCTGTCTTTTGGTGATAGATGCATATTTGAACTCACGTCCACTCCTGGGAAATGTCATATTCCTTTTGTTAAATTTCATGTTCTAGCTCATTAGTATCAAATAGTTGGAGTGTTAAACTGGTTTCCTTTTTGTTCTGAAGATCTTTTAGTTTTCTTTTTTTTGTGTATATCTTTTAATACTTTACACTCTATTATCAATCATCTAATATATATATATAGACTAAAATTGTCTATCTTTTATTTTGTTGTAGATACATTATACAAGTTTCATTTGATGTGGGAGCTTTATTTAGCTTAATTATTAAAAATAGTGATATAATGAGCAATTCTTATTAAAAATAGTGATTGAATTGATGAACTGTTCCACACATCTGAATATAAATGAATGTATATATATAGTATATATAAATGTGTATCGTACTGATAGTAATGTATACATTTTTCTAATTTCCTTGGAGTAATCTGTGTTCATAAGCAATTGATACAGGCCATGATCTTCTCTCTATCTCAGATCTATCTTTTCAGGTTTGATTCTTCACTTGCTTCTTCTTATTATTAATTATAATAATTGTTTAAATGAATGGATCTTGCTGTTCTCATGACAATTGATTGTTACTATTATTTTATCTGTTAGGATCCTTTAACATTCGCTGAAGGCCTACAAGAACCAATATGCTACTGTTTTGCAGATTCATCTATGTTTTCAGGTTTGGTTTTTACTCTTGCTCTTATTATTAATTAACTTTAATTAATTGTTTAAATGAATAGATCTTCTCTTTTTCATGACAATTGACTGTTAGTAGTATTTTATTCCTTAGCATCCTTAAACATTCGTTGAACACCTAGAAAGAGCAGTATGCTGCTTGATTGCTAACTCAGTCAACAGGTGAATAATATAGGATGTTTTTATAGTTGCTACAATATATTAAATACTGAAAAGTATTTGCGCTTCTTCACTAGCAAAAAAGTAGTTCACTTTTCTAAAGTATGTTTGTACTTTTTTATAATTAGCGTGATTGTTGGTCTTTTTGATGGTGTTTTGTTTCATGCTATTTCATTCAATTTCTTTTTTTATTAATGATTTCAAAATACTACAAGGCTGTCACAACATTAAAGTCCAACTTGTATTTTTACTAAATGTGAGATACGTACTGTGAAAAAACAACCGTTGAATTATATATTAATCGTATACATGTTATGTATGACAAAAATTACAATGATCCAATAGTTACTTTCTAAAATACAAATTATTAAAAATTATCACCATTTCTCTCTCAAATGTTTTCATCCATTGTATGTTCAGCAACTTTGAGGTCACACACATCACCTATTGGCAATTTGGATAGCGTACTATATTCTTTTCTAATTTTACGATCATAAAGTTTCAAAAGATTCAAGTCTATTGTGATCTATGTTGGGTTCAGGACAGAACCAATAGGATTAGAAGAATAGTCTTTCGGAATGTGCATCGCACGTCTTATATTCAATTAGCTAAAAATAATTTTGCTTATGATGAAGAAAACAATGTTGTGTTGCAGGATGATGACAGTCCTTAATAATATAGAAAATTTTATCTATATGCATATAGATATTCAGACATGTGACGCTTCAAGTGTAGTACCAAGAAGGTGAAGTCGTCTTGTAAGAATGCAAACTAAAGCGGCTCCAAACTATGACCATCAAGGCAGATGATGAACATTTAGTGGCGAAGTTTCTTAAACAACTTTAATTATAGTATGATAAGTTCATAATTGATAATTCATTTCATATCACATATTTCCAGCGATACTGATCAAAGCATTGTATTGAGTCTCAGCTCAAAATTACAAGAAGTATGACATCCTATTATTCATTGCCTTGGCAATTCTAGGAACTCCATTTGTGAGGATTATAAAAGACCTCCTCAACCATATGAAAGCAAGTAAATGCAAATGAATAAGTCTAAAAAGCAACCCATCTTCAAATTTCTTCGAAATTCATATGTTGAGTTTTATCCTATCCACTTTTATCCTATGCACTTGTAATAAACGCCAAATATTGATTTTTCATGTTCTCCGCTTACGTGCTATTGTCTATACTGCACATTTTTGGGTCTTGGAATCCTTTAGATCTAATCTGTGTAGACTGTATTTATATGTTATGTGTATCATATCTTTTTTGTTGCGTTTCACAACCAACATACTCCATTGATTATCTTTATGGATGAAATTGGCAGTATTGTATGTGCTCGAATCGAGGCTACAACTTGCAATGGTGACACTAAAGTGCAGTGCACTATGCTCGAGCTTCTCAATCAATTGGATGGATTTGAAGCATCAAACAAAATCAAAGTACCCATTTATTGTTTCTTTCTGTTCATTCGTGGATTTATTAGTTCCGTAAGTTTAATTTTGTCTTGTTATACAAATCAATTATAAAATATCTGTTTTCGCCAGATTTTGATGCCTACAAATTGTATTGATTTTTTGTTATGTATGCTAAACTACTTTATTATCTCTGTTTTCTTTTTTTTTTTTTTACTTTTCGCTGTTGCAATAGTTGCCTCTATAATGGACAAAATAAACATATAGAATCAAAATTATTTTTATTCTACTATCAGTTAATTCATACAATTTTAAAAAAATAAATGTAGCATCTTTATCGTTCAATTGTTTCCCATCAGAAACCAAATTGGTAATAAACAATGTAGATATCAAGCTGTAGCCCTTTCTTTCTCTATCAATCTAAGCATATTGAATCCTTCGCCCTTTTTTTCTCTATCTTGACTTATGTTGATTTGTTGCATATGACTTGAATCAAAGTTCATTCCTCAAAATCACTTCCATATCCTTCTCTCTCTATATATACATATATACATACATGTATATATAAAACATACATGTCTTTATAAACCATATCAAAGATAACACTCTATTTTATAAATTAATTAATAGTATTATCTTAGACTGTTATCGATTATTTGGTTTATTCTTTAGACAAAAAATAAATAACATTGTTAATGTTAATATAAGAACAATCCACTACTATTAATTAACTATTAAAATGCCACCGATTTAAGATTTAAAATAAAAATACTAATTTGTAATTTGTATTTTCACTCAATTTCCCTTTTGAATTGCTTTGCACAATTGTGATCTTGAGTGAAAAGATAAAAAATGAAAATAAATTCGAATAGACAAAACAAAGTAAACTGATTCTTAGCATGGAATATAAAGAAACGTTTGTCCATAAGTCAAACCGTGCTACAACCAGTTTACAGCGCCAAATTCCAGTTCCTATCGACCTATCTAATCCAAAACTTGTAAAAGAAGCTCTCTTCTCTTGTGACCCATTTGATAGGAATTGTTTTTTCAATATATGCAACAAGTTTTATTTTCTTGTATTTAAATCTGTAATAAACGTCTCGATAGTTGATTTCTAAACTTGATTTAGTAATTTTTAAAATAATTGCATTATACTTATTTTAAAATAATTGGTGAAAATATGATTAATTATTTATACATTTTCTTTAAAAAATATAGTATAATTAACATTAGTCAAATTTTCACCAATTATTTTTAAATTTGTAAAATGACAAATTCTTATTCAATATTTTTCAATATTATTTTAAAAATCAAATCCCAAAAACTTATAGAGTTAAATATAGACATAAGTGTTGCGCACAAACATTGAAAAAACAGTCCAAATCTAATATTAAAAAACTAGAATCTTATTAAAACTAGGAGTGAATTATTTTATCTATGAATATTCATTTTTTTCTTCAACTTCCAATCAATTCAGAACAATTCTTTCATTTTTCATATCAAAACCACAGATTTGAAGGATAAATTTTAAGAGAGAAATAAAATTACACGTAATGCAATAATCTATATCTATAACTTGATTTTGGTAATTTTTTTTGCCTTCCAAATCGACAGATATTAGGATATTTATCATTTCTATTCTATTCTATTGAACGGTTTTTTCCATCGTATGACTGCAACACCCTTCGTAGCTCAACCCAAAAGACACAAAGCATCAACGGCGATCCAGTCATTTGATCGAAATCGATTAATTGCAAAGCCTGCATTCTGACTGCATAGGTAATAGGGGCGCGTCAATTACTAAAACGCCCTTCATAACAGCTCAAGCCAAAAACGATAAAAATCAGAGGGCAATACAGTCATTTCATTAATACCTGATTGATTTGAAAGCTTGCAGACTGCGCTGTGCAGGTTGCCGCCCTTCTTCCTCTGTTTTTCTTGTAGAATTTCCGGCGTCTTTGTACATTTTCTTCGTTTCTTCTTGCTGACCCTTTTGTTGACTTCCAGCACGCTTCACATCTGCTATTGTCCCCTCACGAAATCCACAGTTCACCGAGAAGGCGAGACCCTAGCATCTGCGACGGAGCTGAGAGGGTGCACAACCAGAGTCTGCGACGGAGCTGACGACCTCAGATTTGGTTTTGTGCGCTGACCGCCACTACAATAGACTTGTGTTTTCTTCTCCAGCGTTTCTCTTTGGCATCAAGTTCA
The DNA here is from genome assembly GCA_017140935.1 of Hamamelis virginiana. Classification (NCBI taxonomy): domain Eukaryota; kingdom Viridiplantae; phylum Streptophyta; class Magnoliopsida; order Saxifragales; family Hamamelidaceae; genus Hamamelis; species Hamamelis virginiana. The sequence continues at coordinate 3,400,112 of JAESVK010000152.1, read as the reverse complement.
GAACTCGGCTCTATATCTCTTTATTTGTAATATTTCTACCTATTGTAGCTTTCCGATTCTTATTTTATGATTTATAACCGTAATCCTAAAATGTTATGTTTGGGCGAGTAAGTGATTTGCGGAATTGATGAAGCTTTTGAGAAACGCTTTTCTCACCTCACAGCGACTGCGATACACCTCTCGGTTCTTCTCCAACGTTTCTTTTCGGCATCAAGTTCAGAGCTCACCACTGTAACTCTGTTCAGGTCTGATTGCAGGTGATCTCTTTTCAGCTTCGGTTGAAGCTTTCGTCTTTATGTATCTGTTAAGGTGATGATTCCATATGTTTTTTCTTGAAGGTTTGTTTTTCCTGTACCGGTTAAAAGTGGTGATTTGAAATGTTTTTCTCTTTGCTTTTCTGATAACCCTTGGTTCTCTCTTTTTCTCTCTCTTTCTGTCTCTTTTCCTTTTTAACGTTTGGTTTGCTTATTTTCCACAGTTCACAGGTTTCTACTTCTCCAGATAAAGCTTATTCAAGTAGTCCTGACGTGAGACTTATTAACATATGATATATTTCCATTTTTTTTTTCCGGTAACGTGCTGTTGTCTCTTCTTCTCTTTCTCTGTCTCTTTCCGTTTTTTATACCCTCATTTCTTTCTCTCTCTGTGTCTTCTTTCTTTATGTTTTCTACCTGGTACATTCTTTTCTTTATTCTAGAGCTATTTTCATTAATTTGTATTGTGTGGTGCAGGGAATTGAAAATTCACTTAATTACTGGTCAAGTCCCTGAGTATGTTGGATACTTCACACAAATCAAACAGCTGTAAGTTGGTTGGGATGAGCATTCTTGTACATATGCTTGGATTCTTGAATTTTCTTTTTCTATCCAGTGTTGATTCGATATCACTAAATAAAGAAATTCGAAATTTTAAGCTCATACTTTTAAATTAAGTGATTAAATCTAATTTTGTTCGTATATCTTGATATGATCTATAGTTATTAACAATGGAAAAGAACCTAATTTGGACTTCTGTGATCATTAAACAATTGAAATTGAAATAGTTAAAAAAACTGTTAAGCATCTGAGCTGAATCACACTTGGAATGATACTAATTTTGATTTCATAACATTAATATTTTTTCACAAGGTTTGACTGATAATCTACGTCATAATTTTCTTATTTAGCACCAAATGATTTATCAGGCTAGAAAGTAAAATTCAGTTGTTTCAAAATTCTAAACTAAAGGTAAATATACTGCTCTTCTTTCATTCTTGGTGTTATTTTAGATTCATTATGTTATTTATAATTCTCTTATTTTATTTTTGTCTATTTTCCTGTCTTCTTTTGTTAATCTCTAAAATATGTTTTAGATCTAATTTATAGTTTATATAATCTACATTTCAAAGGTTTAACCTTAAACATCATCAAAAGAGAATAACCATTCAGTGTATATAAAAAAGGTACATTTAAGAGGATAAAAAATCTACATTTAAGCATACAATTCAATATTTCACAATTTATTCAATAAAATTTCTTAAGTGGCTGAATTTTAAAAAAAAATACAAGTGGTGGTTGTTGTTCTTGTTGTTATCACAACAAAGTAGCAACAACAACAATAACATCAATAATTAGTTATATATATAGTATTTCTTATTTTTCTGGCAGTGCATTTGTGTTGGAGTAACTCCTATTATTCATTGGCTTAGCAATTCGAGTAACTCGATTTGTGAGCATCATATATATAATCGATTAATTCTTCAGAATGCAACTGTTCAAGCCAATGCTTTGAGCACATTGGTGAAGTTTGGTCCTATGGTTCATTTATTGAAAGAATTGTCACTTCCTTTACTTCAATCTATCCTTAGAGAGAGAGAGAGAGACCATTGTAGTTACAAACTTTTGTAGATCAACTTTGGTTCATGTGCTTGTTACATTTCAATTAACTAGCAGACAAGAGGAGAAACCTACAATGTTCATCCCAACATTTTTTTCCCAATCGGTGACAACATATTTGCAATGTTGTACGGATGCTTGTCGATTCTAACCATTTTCAAGGATGTTGTAGACATCCTTGTCCATTCTAACCATTTTCAATCCTACTAACAAACCCAGATAAATAAATTTTTAGTGATAGTTTCTGAAACTGTCTTGTTCTCGCTTACTACTCAAACGTAGCGCTGTACCACGAGCGATATTTTTTCCCACTTTTTATCATTAGTTTTCTTAAACAAAGGTCTCCATGTTGTCTACCCAATTATCCAGCAACAAATGTTCTCTGATTTGCATTCTCAAATCTGACCATATGCCACTGTTTCTTTGCTCCCATCTTCTCTCCATGTATACTAAATCTTTATTAGTTTGTAACCTCTCACTCTCTTTCTTTTGTTTTATTTCTGACCAAATAGGTTCATTGCAAGAGGACAACAATCAATCCTTCATTTCTTCTACACTAATGCTTTCAGAAACCAACCATTGGATCACTGTGATTTTTGGCATAAATGACATACACAACAAATCAACGTTATCGAACGGTCAATTCTTGTATTTATTTCTCACCCAATCACAATCTTTATTAGTTCCTTTTATCTATATTTCATTCGATTTATTGGTTTATAATCTTTATAACTGCATTTTCTGAAGGTTGTTCCGATTGGATTTGCAATGGGAACCGGAATGAAACAGAATAGAAAAGTGGTCCTAAAAAATGCAAGAGGAGGACGTAGCAGATAAAAAACTATCTAACGGGAGCAACATCACAGAAGAAAATTGCTTGACTGATCGATCTTTAATTTCATGACTATTAATCTTGAAAAAGAAATTGGATGATCCTCTTGTGTCAATGTACGATTCTAATATTTATAGTTTTTTTGTACGTAGTATCTTTCTAGAAGATTAAAATTTTGAGTTTATTCGAATTAAGATTCCATTTATTTCTCATCTTATTTGCTAACTAAAATTTGCTTCCACTTGTTAATTGCTTAGTTATGCTTTCTCCCAGTTGTCAAATGCCATGCTACCAAATCAAATCTTAGTAGCACTATTAGTTTCATTGTTTAAAGGAATATAAATGAAAAATCCTTTAGCTCTTCATGTTTTCGCTACAAATAACTCAATTTTTTTTTACTGAAACAGGAAAAATTATGTAGAAAGGAACTACATTATCGTTATTATCGAAGATAGCTACTAGATGCCATAGATTCTTTGGATGGACAAATGTTGCACGTAAGATTTCCTTTTGAATGAGTTGAATTTGCTTGTTCATATT
>JAESVK010000152.1:3267200-3292278 GCA_017140935.1 Hamamelis virginiana | reverse complement strand
GGGGGGGGGGGGGTTGGGGGTTGGGGATGTTGTGTTCTATTTTAATTTTATGGTCTTTTATATTTATTATAAATTTAAGGTCAGTTCTTATTATTCTTCAGTTGTGTGTTTGTGTGTGGTATGTGTCTCTGTCCTTGTTTTAAATCCGAGTTAGTTTGAATTGTGTTATAGAAGTACTAATTAAAGCCTTCATTTTCAGTACAACAACCAAAAATCTGGAGGGTATGCTCTTAGGGAGGTTATTGGTTGGGACAGGAATGGGTCTAGGCCCCCCTGTTGCTTCTCTCTATGTGGCAGAGGTATAATAAATTGTTATATTTTCATTGTCACATTGTCTATGGCATGATATTTCTTTGTCTATGTTGTGGGAATTGTTTATCTGTTATCTGATTTTCCTCATTTATATGAGCAGGTTTCTCCTGCCTTCGTGAGGGGTACTTATGGAAGCTTCATTCAGATTGCAACATGTCTTGGACTTATGGGGGCTTTGTTTATTGGAATCCCTGTCAAGGAAATTGCCGGCTGGTAAGAAATTTGAATTGGATGGTATGGTGTCTGAAACTAGCATAACTATTTGTAGATAAGGAAAACTTAATTGATGCATAATCTAACAAATATACTTCCTAACTTGTGTTCTTAGGTGGCGTGTATGTTTTTGGGTATCTACAATACCAGCTGCATTACTTGCTGTTGCAATGGCGTTCTGTGCTGAGAGTCCACACTAGCATAACTATTTGTAGATACGAGCACTTAAAATTACAGTTCTCATGCTAGGCAACTGGACTGTTTCATTTATTTTGTGCGGTGCTAATTTTATTAGGAACCTCCCAAATATCCTCAAATTATCACAATAGTTTATCATTACTGAACCTCCAATTTCAAGATGCTTAATCTTCACTTCGTTGCCTTTTTGTTACCATTCCCAGAGTGCTATGCATTCAGCTGAAAAAAAACTGTAGTGTTCTCTAGGGGTATAGCACAACAACAAATCTGAAAAAGAACTGTAGTGTTCTATAGGGGTATAGCACAACAACAAATCTGCTCCACTTCTGGGGATTCCTTTAGAAACCTATTGAACTTGTTTGTGATCCATGGACATCTAAGAAGTCCCACCTCACATATGGCTGTTAATTATGGTTGTCCAAGTTTTCTACTGGGTTATCTATATATAGTATAAACAAACCAAAAAATATATGAGCATAGTTTCTGTACGTTATTTTTGCTTCCTCTATTATAGCAAAGGGTGCTATCCAATATCGCTTAACGGTGTTAATCAACTACTATTGCACAAGCACAGGTTTGCCAAAGGATTTTAAAAACTTCTTTTGTTTGAGTTTTGTGTTAGTGGGAAAGGAAAATCTACCTTTAGTGGTTACATTAATCCATTTTTGGTTTCTCTCCCATCATGGAAAAGCTTATTTCATCTCTTTTGAAATTTTTTTGATATATGTACTTCTGTTGGTTTGGTATTAGATCAAATTCCACAAAATTGAATGCTTTGCATTATGTGCATATGTAGAAGGTAAGCACTTACAATTTGTCATTGATGTGATGTTAGCGAGAAAGAGGTGCTGAAGCTGAATTCGAGAAGCTTGTAGGAGGATCACATGTTAAATTAGCAATGGCAGAATTATCCAAGTCAGACAGAGGGGATGATTCAGCTACTGTAAAGCTCTCAGAATTTCTTTATGGTCACCATTTCAGAGGTAGATATTATACTTCTCTGGTATACTCCTATTGGTGGCATACTCCTATTGGTTTTGTCAGTATAACTGTTTTGTTCTTCTGCTGCACCCAGCAGCTTATTCATCATCTTCTCCTCCTTTTCCCCAAAGTTTCTTTGTTATTCACATTTTCATTTTGCAGTTGTTTTTATTGGATCAACCTTATTTGCTTTACAACAGCTATCTGGTATAAATGCTGTTTTTTATTTCTCTTCAACTGTATTCAAAAGCGCGGGAGTTCCTTTGCATGCCAAACTCCTTAATAAACTTGATGTAGTGATTTTATTGTCGAACAATATGATATTTCATAATAAACTTGGGGTATAAGAATTTATAAATCCCTAACAGCCCAGCTGCATTCCTGTAAAGAAAAAGCAAATAATGCGGAATACATGCTTCAAAATGCACTAGATACTCAGGTGACAAAATTAATATCCTGGTCAAAAGTTTTAATATGACTAGAAATCCCCAACCTATTCAATCCTCTCCAGTTTTATAGTTGGACTGTGGAGAGCGAAGACTTTGAACCAATCAAATAAAACTTGCATTTGAAATATAACTGTTGATTTAATCTATTAGGAGGAAATATTGCTCTCATTCAATGCACACTCTGGTGGATGTATAAATCTAAATAGAAATTACTTGATCTAGTGCTGAAACCTTTCATTTTTCAGATTGATAATCTAACCGGTGACCTTGCTCTGGCAAAATTTATTTGATATTTTGAAGAAAACCAGTTGCCTGTGGAAGGTGGATCTAATGGGAGAAGAATTACAAAGGATGAGCTTGAAAGAGAATTTTGGAAGAGTTTATTCAATAAATAACAACTACTATTTCTTATTTCTTATCCATGTCAAGTCCGTAGACCATGTGACATTGAATGATCACTGGATGACACCTAGCAGATTCAATTAAAAGAAATTCTCTTATATATAACTTTTGATGGTCACTCTCCTGTTCTTTTTCTAATGAACTGAACAGGGTCAAATTACCGTTATTGATGCTTCTTATTGTGGACATGTTACTCTATCCTTCTTGCTGAACCACAAACCTTGCACCTCCAAATTACTACTCTATTCACATGCACACCATTGTTGCAAATCAGTCGTAAGCTAGAAATGACTAGAGGGCATCTTAGCAAGCAGTTAATTGGTGCAATTGATCCTCAAAGCTTAAATGTCATTAATGGCACTTTTGTGACAGTGGTTGTTTCTTCTAGAAAATGGTTTAGGAATTTCATATCTGTATCATTTGGTTAGAGGTTTGTTTGGACAACACACATAATAAATTCAATTCATTCCATTTAAGCGGCCGCGGGGGGACCGGGGTGGGGGGGGAGAGATGGAAGTAGTTGTCACCAAAATTATTTAAAATGGTATGTCAACACCTTCTGTTATCCGAAAGCTGATTGTGTACATGCAATGAATGAGATATACTCAATTAAAGTGCTTTAATACAATTAGTATACTCATTCAGGTTTCATCTAAACTATCATGGAATGAATTCATTTTTGTGTTGTCCAAGCTCTTGTATATTTGCTTGCTCGTTAAAAGTACAATTCAATCCCAAGCGTAGGATCTACCATTGCAAGCATAATATTTCATGGAGTCCCATGGTTGTGTCCACAGAGATAAGCGGTCATTGAGAATTAAGAAAATCCTTTCCAAAAGTTGTTTAAGTAGATAAAAGAAAGAAAATATATGGGTGGTTTGAAATTTGATTTTGTGTAAAATACACAAGGATTGTTTATAATCTTACTGAAATATAGACAAACTGGAATTCAGAGTTCAACTCAACTATATCTTTAGTATTAATTCATCACAATTTTTACTCATCTTTGTAACACTGAAAAGTGACCTCAATGAATTATCCAAAAAAAAAAAAAAAAAAAGTGACCTCAATGGAAGATTTTACAATATAATTTTAACCAACTGTTCAAAAAATAGGATATTCATTACAAACAACAATTTAATGACAACATCATACACTTGGAACGCCTTTACTGCTAAGAACTACCTGTGGCAAGCACTCCTGTCAACAGATGGTAAAAGCTGACAGTTCCTTATGGATCATAGATAAATTTCATGTTTATTATCAATATCCAAATCTGTCTAGTTAAGTTATTTGTGAGAACTAATACATCAGATATAAATCAAGCATTCCTCATCATTCCAGTAGATAATTAGCTACTCATAACGATCGAAAGAAAATTCAATTAAAATTCAAAGCATAAGTTAAACTAAGAAATAATGAAATTAACTTCAACAACTTAAATTAGATTAAACTGAAACTTGTTACAGATTAAAACGAAATAATAACACAGTTACAAGATTAAACTATCACTAAAACAAGAACTAAACCTATCTAATTAAGGGAAAGGAAGAAAGAAAAACCTTTTCTTCTCTATTCTATGTTAAGGAAAGAAAATTATATTCACATAATAAGAGCAAACTTTGCTTATATACAAAAGACAAGAAAATACAATTTTGTCCTTCAAAAAGTCAAAAACTAGAGATATTTTGGCTAAGGCGGCGCCCGTTACCGATAATTAGTAATACAATTATCGGTAATGGCTCTTCTGACAAGGCTTTACGATCATCAATTATCGATAATGGCATAAGAAGCTATCGATAATTGTCTTCTACAGGAAATTAGAACACCAAAAACTTCAGAGAATTATCGATAATTAGAGAAGCAGATATCGATAATGGGCTTGAACTGGAACTGGGCTTGAATTGAAATCACATGCTTATCGATAATGAAATATAGCTCTTATCGATAATGGCTTCACACAGCAACACACTGGACTGCAGCACCATTTGAATTATCGATAATGAAATTATGCCTATCGATAAATGCTGCAAACTGAGAAACTGAAGGCTGCATCAATGAACCAATTATCAAAAATGGATATGATCCTATCGATAACTCTCTTCTTCTGGAAATGGCAAGCTGGCATCTTTTGAATCAATTATCGATAATTACAAATATAATTATCGATAATGTCTCTTGGCAGGGCATAAAAGTCGAACTTTGCTGCAGCTGATTGAGAGAACTACCGATAATTAGTTATGTAATTATCGATAGGTATGCTTTTCTGGCACTTTTCACTTGACAAATGACTTTCAACTTGCTTCAAAACTTTCCTTGCATTCCTTAAGCTCTTTGTACTCAACAAAATGCATTTTATCCTGCAAGGTCAAAAACACTGGCTTCAATTTAAACTACTTATATTACCCTACCTATGTACACTTTATTTACCAAAATGAACTGTATTAACACACAATAAACTGCATGATTGCATAACAATCACACCCCCCAACTTGAGTAATGCTAGTCCTCTAGCATAATTAGCATAATACTTCCTATGTAGCCTTAGAGAAACAAATCTAATGTAACAAATTCATGCCTTCTTTCAAAATATCAAGTACAAGAAACTTAACAATTCTCAATTAAATGTTATCAATCCTGTTAAGCTTCACAAAATTTGAACTTGAAAAATTTTCAACATGTTCTCAAGACTGAATTGGTTAACTCTTTGACAGAGAAGAATTCCAACCTGAAATTTTTTCAATTGAAACGTTACTAAGAAGAAGATTCTTAGTTACAAGATACGCAATAAACGAACCTTATTTATGTAAGAGTATCGAACTGAATATGAAAATAGTTCACATATGCATATAAATCAAAACTTGCAATTTCATATCAATAGAAATAGCTATGATCATAAGGGAACAACTAACTTTCATTAAAATCAAAAAGGTCTTACAACTATGCAATTTACCATGGTATTTGAAAAGAAACTGGATAACAAAAGACAAGGATGGACATATTTGTGACTTAGGTTCTACCCAGCCATCCTTATATCAACTAACTAAACATCTTAACTAAATCAACTTAACCATCAAAACTATAGTTCAAGAACATCAGAAAAGATCAGTAAAAAATATCAAAGTAATCTTCAGGTTCCACAGAAGGGTCAACAACCTCATCTCCTTCAACCACAGTCTCATCTCCGGCTTCAGGGACTTCGAATGCAGATGGTACTTCTGCAGCAGGCGGGTCTTCATGAACAGGAGGAGCAAATTCAGACATGTACTCTTCAGGAATGGGCGGCATAGGGTCAACTCCAAATTTTTCATACAGTGATTTACTCCAAGCCTACTGATTCATTTGAATCTCCCATTGGATCTCTTGCCGCCTCAGAATCAGGCCAATACTGCGCTGATTTTCCAAAATATCTGCATGCATGGCAGTGAGCATCGTGTGCAATGAAGGGGGAGGAATAATAGGATCTGGCACTGAACTAGACGATGCACCCCTTGCTCTCAATCCCTGAGATGCTTGAGTGGCTCTAGCAGCCTCCGCTCTAGCACGTGGTCCCAATGACGAAGCAGCTGGAGTAATGCCCCCTTCCCCATGCAAATAAGGCTCAGATGAAGTAATCCCTTGGTCAATGCAAAACTGCGTGATCATTTGCATGGGGAATGGAATCGAGCGAGCAGATTTCGCCGATATGTAGTGACAGATATCTTCAAAAATCCATGCAGCTACATCAATGATGGCATCTCCCATAAACTCGATCAGCAGATTCACTTCATCAATCTTAGAAGCACCCTCAGAACCACGGCAGTAAAGATTACAATGAATAATCTTATTCATTGTAGCATATTCTGGATGCATGAAACCTATAGGGAAAGTACTCCCATCATCTTTGGGAGGAGTGGGATTACTGTATATGATCTCCATTGCTGCCCGTCTGCTTTTCGGCTCATGACTGGGATGAGGATACTCAATCTCCGCCGGAGTAGGACGCTCGATCTTAAGGAATTCTGCTATATGATCTGGAGTGAGCTGAACAACTTTCTTGGAACTCATTTTTGCGGTAATTATTTCATTTTTCTTATCTTTCACTGCAACAGTGTAAAAACTCCGAACAATGCCTTGTTTATACCCTTTCCACTTCACCAACCACTGCCCCAACTTCCTTTTATAAATGACACTCAAAACTCGATCAAAAGTATCAAAGGCTTTCGCCTTCACAAAACGCTTCGGTTTGAACCCTTTAGACTTAATGAATTCTGCCCAAGTCTGCTTCTTTGATTTTGGAGCACCTGTATGTTTTGTGGGCTTGTCCCTATGTGAAGTAGGAACGGAGCTCAAAGCCTTCTGATGGTGGCCAGTAGGGCCAATCTCACCAATCTCAGGCTCGCCTTCAGATTCTTCTTCTTCTTCTTCAACTGGCATTGATTTCTTTGGAATAAATTCCTCATCCGAGTCTGATTCCGACGAAGAATACTGAAGAACTGCCTTTCCTTTACCCTGCGGTGTTGGTTTGGATTTCTTTGGAGGTGGCTGTCTCACTGACTCACGAAGGGAAATGCCCTTCTCAGGTTCACGCGGCGGTTGCTTGCGTTTATGAACAGTTTTGGCTTTTGATTTACTTGATTTCTTGGCCTCTTGATCGACCTTCTTTTTGGCTTCCTCTTCTGCTTTTGCCTTTGCCTCTTGTTCTGCCCTTTGCCTATCTTCCTCAGCCTGCTTTTCCCTGATGGCTGCCAAAAGCTCCTCAGTTTGCTTGACTCGTGCCATTGGCTGTCTCAAGTTTTTCCAAACAGTAACATGATAAGTTAATGTTCAACTAAAATTTTAGCAGCATTTCCCCAAAAAAAATGAGATTTCCATATCACAAAAAATTCCCAAATACACATCCACACAATCAAACTCATCCCATAAATCAAAATTCAAATTTGGAATTCAAATGCACAATAAGAACTTACCTTTCTTTGTTAGAGATAAAAGATTTGTTCCCACAAGCTTATTTTCTCTTTTTTATGCCCTGACAGCTCAAGCTTCTAACAATGGAGAGAAATCTGATATGGGTTTACGTGAATGAGGAGTGGGTTTTATAGAAAATGAATTCGGTAATGGGGGAATGAAATATCGTGGGAAAGATTGAGGGATTAATGCTAGAATGAAGAGGAGTTGAGAAGAGGAACGGTTGGAAGAGAGAGAGTTGTGATGGAATGGAATGGGAATGCTAATCGCGCACGACCCAGCTCGGCAGTTGAAGTGGTATACGAAGGGATGGCAAGGTGGTGCATTTACGTGGGTAGCATGGGAGATGGGATGGAGCAGTTCGTGGCTTATGAGAGAAGCCACGGACTTGAAATTTTATCAAATGGAATGTAATAAGTGGGGCGGTCACTGACGGTTTAAATTTTTAACTCAATTATCGATAATTGAGTATATGCAACTATCGATAATTGACCTGCCCTGCAGCAAAATTTGAGATTCCAAACTGGATGATTATCGATAATTAATATATCAAGTTATCGATAAGTATAGGCTTCAGGAAATGGTTATATTAAAGCTGAGATTCAACTACCGATAATTCCAGATGTAATTATCGATAATGGGCAAATTTTTTTTTTTTTTTAACATTGAGGGAACAATTCTTTTATCAAAATGAAGATTGGCAGTACCTTTTTCTGACTGTGTTTCCACTAGCTGCTCTTTTCCTCATTTGACTTTCTCTGTCCCATTCAACTGATTACCCAAATCTGCTCTGATTCACCCCATACTTAGCTTTCCCGAGCCACAACCTCAACTGAAATTACATAATCCTCACATGAACAATCACACCAATACTGATGAAACAAGGTTACCTAGGTATCGAAAAATCTGGCAAATGAATCACACAGCTTCAAAGGGATCATAAGGGAAACTTTGACACGAAAGGATTTTTAGCTCGAAGGACTCCAAAGACGGCCTTAAATCATTTCCTAACTCAGTACAATTGTTCCAATATGATCATAATGCATTCACATAAATTATTCAAATTTCGAAAAATATGCATAATGAATGGAAGAGATAAGAACTCACATCAACAATCCACTGCCACAAAATCTCGCCACAACGAGGAATGACTCAAATAATATGAGGAATCTCACTCTCTTGAGCAACAAAGTTGAGAATTTAACAAGTTCACAAATTCACATATGCATGATCAAAAGATTCAAATTTGAATTAAATCAAGCATACTACAACTTGTGTACTTTGATAATAAAAGGTATGCAATAATTACAAAAGCTTGCTAATATACCATAATATGCACACAATAAGTGATATTTCAAAAAAAAAAAAATTTAAATTAAATGGAACCAAAATTAGCACCAAAAGTGCTCTCCCCCCAACTTGAGATCAACAGTGTCCTCAATGTTGAAAGGAAAACCAAAAAGAAAAACTATAGAACTAAAAATATTTACATCTAATCAGGAAAAAGGAAAGAAAACATTATCAAGACATATTTATATATACAAAACCATATGTAAGTAGCGCACACTACTTACCCACCGGATCCTGGTAAACAGGATCAACCAGAAGTTTTTCGGTTTCCTCAGAAGAGAAAGTTTCAAGAAATGGTTTAAGTCGTTGACCATTAACCTTGAAAACATTACCTGACTGAGGGTTAAGAATATCGACTGCTCCATGCGGATAGACTTGATGTACAATAAAAGGTCCTGTCCATCTTGACATTAACTTACCTGGAAATAAATGGAGTCGAGAATTATACAATAGAACTTTCTGTTGGGGTTCAAAATGTTTTCTCATAATATTTTTATCATGGAAAGCCTTGAGTTTCTCCTTATACAATCTCGAACTGTCATAAGAATCTCTTCTGATCTCCTCTAACTCATTGAGTTGTAATTTTCTGTGCTAGCCAGCTTGGGTCAAATTATAATTCAAATTTTTAATAGCCCAATATGCTTTATGTTCCGTTTCAACCGGTAAATGACAAGCTTTGCCATAGACCAGACGATAGGGAGACATTCCCAACACCGTTTTGAAAGCAGTTCGATAAGCCCATAAGGCATCAATTAGCCTTTGTGACCAATCTTTACGGTTGGGATTCACAGTTTTTTCCAAAATATTTTTAATCTCCCTATTGGCTAGTTCAGGTTGTCCATTTGTTTGTGGGTGGTAAGCAGTCGAAACTTTATGTGTAACTCCATATTTCTGCATAAGTTTTGCAAAATGTTTGTTACAGAAATGGAGTCCACCATCATTTATGATTGCTTTAGGCATTCCAAACCGACTAAGAATATTTTCTTTTAAAAATTTCAAAACAACAGAATGGTCATTAGTCTTGGTTGGAATAGCCTCTACCCACTTGGAAACATAATCAACAGCAAGTAAAATATAGAGATTTCCACAAGAAGAAGGAAAAGGACCCATGAAATCAATGCCCCAACAATAAAAAATTTCTAAAATCAAAATGGGAGTCAAGGGCATCATATTTCTACGAGTTATCCCTCCTAATTGTTGGCATCTCTCACAGGACTTACAGAAATGATATGAATCTTTGAAAAGAGAGGGCCAGTAAAATCCACATTGCAGCACTTTCGCCGATGTCTTCTTAGCAGAGAAGTATCCTCCACAAGCTTCGGAGTGGCAAAACGATAAGATTGATTTTTGTTCATTCTCTGGAATACACCTGCGAATAATCTGATCAGCATAGCATTTAAACAGATAAGGGTCATCAAAGAAGAAGTATTTAACTACAGATAAGAACTTTTTCTTGTCTTGGGAATTCCAATCAGTTGGAATTTGTTTTGTCACAAGGTAGTTAATAATGTCAGCAAACCAGGGACAAGTAACAAGAGCAAACAGTTGCTCATCAGGGAAAGTTTCAGAAATAGGTTGAGTTTCAAAAGAATCATCAAAGATGATTCGCGACAAATGGTCGGCCACTACATTCTTAACTCCTTTTTTATCTTTGATGATAAGGTTAAATTCTTGGAGGAGAAGGATCCACCTGATTAATCTTGCCTTAGCATCTTGCTTAGTGAACAGATATTTTAAAGCAGAATGATCAGTAAAGACTACAATAGGAGTTCCTATCACGTATGACCTAAATTTGTCTAATGCAAATACTACTGCCAAAAGTTCCTTTTCAGTGGTGGTATAATTCATTTGTGCATCATTTAATGTTCTACTGGCATAGTATATAACATGTGGCTTACCATCTTTGCGTTGCCCTAGCACTGCCCCTATAGCATAATCACTTGCATCACACATCAATTCAAAGGGCAAGTTCCAATCGGGGGATTGCATAATTGGAGGGGAAATCAACGATTCTTTTAATTTTGTAAAAGCTTCCTCACAATCAGCATTCCAATCGAATGTAATATCTTTTGAAAGAAGACGACACAAAGGTCGTGCAATTGCACTAAAATCTTTAATAAATCATCTATAAAAACCTGCATGCCCGAGAAAAGATCGGATGTCTTTAACACTTTTAGGAGAAGGCAGCTTAGCAATTAACTCAATTTTTGCCTTATCTACTTCAATGCCCCTTTTGGACACTATGTGTCCTAGGACAATTCCCTGATCTACCATGAAATGACATTTTTCCCAATTCAAGACAAGATTCTTTTCTTTACAACGGAGCAAAACCTTTTCAAGATTAGTCAAACAGTCCTCAAAAGAATCACCAAAAACTGAAAAATCGTCCATAAATACCTCGACGATCTTCTCTACCATGTCACTGAATATTCCAATCATACATCGTTGGAATGTACTTGGAGCATTACATAGGCCGAAAGGCATGTTCTTGAAAGCAAAGGTTCCAAGTGGACAAGTAAAAGTTGTTTTCTCCTGGTCTTCCATAGCAACTTCAATTTGATTATAACTGGAGTATCCATCTAAGAAACAATAATAAGCATGCCCTGCCACTCGTTCCAAGATTTGATCAATGAAAGGGAGTGGAAAATGATCCTTCCTAGTGGCCTCATTCAACTTCCTATAATCTATACACACACGCCAACCAGTAGTGGTGCGTGTAGCAATTGAGTCCCCCTTTTCATTAGTCACTACAGTTACTCCAGATTTCTTAGGAACAACATGAATTGGACTTACCCATTTGCTGTCAGCAATTGGATAAATGATGCCCACATCCAACCATTTTAACAATTCCCTCCTAACAACATCCTTCATGATGTGATTAAGACGCCTCTGAGGTTGGCGAGTGGGTTTAACATTTTCCTCAAGATTTATAAAATGGGTGCATACAGTAGGGTTTATTCCTCTAAGATTTGCAATAGACCAGCCTAAAGCAGTTCTATGTTTTCTTAGCATCTCTAACAATTTGATTTATTGGCCAGTCTTCAGGTGAGAAGAGATAACCATAGGAAAAGTTTCATTTTCTCCTAAAAAGGCATATTTCAAATCAACTGGTAGAGTCTTCAACTCTAGCACTGGTGGTTCAACAGAAGATGGTAATAATTTCTTTTCTGATGGAGGTAATTCCTCAAAACGAGGTATCCAACCATTCACCTCCATCACTACATCATTATTTAAAACAGAGGAATTAGAATTTACCTCATCTTTCATACTTATCTCTCTACCCTGATTCTTTACGAGATCATCACTCTCATCTTCAGAATTCAATTCAGAGAGAAGTTCCAAATGTTCTTGAACAACTGTATCAATCAAGTTGACTTGTTGATTATCTTCAACGTCATCATTTTCTTCCATTTGCCTACACACATTGAAAATATTTAAGTTAACTGTCATATTTCCAAAAGAGATTTGCATAACACCATTTTTACAATGAATAAGGGCATTAGAAGTAGCCAAAAATGGTCGCCCTAGGATGATTGGGATTTGAGTCCCTGAGTCTGGTACAGGCTGAGTTTCTAACACAATAAAATCCACAGGGAAATAGAAGTTATTGACTTGCACTATAACATCCTTTACAATCCCTTTAGGCCGTTTCACACTATGGTCTGCTAATTGGAGATTGATTGAGGTTGGTTGCAACTCCCCTAAATCCAATTGTTGATATACATGATAAGGAATTAGGTTCACACTTGCTCCAAAGTCAATAAGTGCATGCTCAATTTTATGTTCACCCATCACAATTGGAATTGTAGGGCACCCTGGGTCTTTAAGCTTAGGTGGAGTATTGGCTTTCAAGATAGAACTAGCCATCTCAGTCATAAAAGCATCCTTAGGAACATTTGTTTTTCTCTTTTGAGTGCATAAATCTTTTAAAAATTTCGCATAAGCTGGCACTCTTTTGATAGCTTCTAACAAAAGAAAATTGATTTTTACCTCCTTAAACATGTCCAGAATCTCAGTATTATCAGTAGGTTTCTTGAACTTTCTAAGCCTTTGAGGAAAAGGTGCAGGAGGAGTATAGAGTTTTTCAGCAACCTTTTCGGGTTCTTTTTCCTCCTCATGTTCCTTAGGAGTTTGATGTCCAAGTTCAGGTAAATCATTTTGTATGTCATCCCCCATATTTTGTGGACTAGAATCCAAAACAATTTCATTATGAATTAGTTTTGGGTGGATGGTTTTATCAACTGTTTTACCACTCCTTAGAGTGGTGACTGCCTGAACTTGTTCAACATTTCCCTCACTAGTACCTACTGAATCAACATTATTCTGTCCCTTAGGTGCTTGGAAGGATTGGGTAGGAAACTTACCTTTCTCCTGCTGCAGAGTACCTACAGAAGTGTTAAGCTTAGAAACCTGCATTTTCAACTCATTAACAGAATTACGAAGGCCAGTATTAGAAACATTCTGACTTTGGATAAATTGAGTAACAATATCTTCCAAGTTTCTTTTGTGTGGAGGTTGATAAACATATGGATTTATATGGTTTTGCTGAGGAGCAAAATTTGCTTGATTCTTAGATGGTGTAAAGTTAGCATTTGAGTTTTGAGGAAACCCTTGTGCTTGAGGTTGGTAATTTAGAGCATTACCTGGATGATTCTGGAATTGCCCTTGAGGGTAATATCCTTGCTGTTGTTGCTGCTGTGGATGGAACTGCTGTGAATTCCATTGTGAAGGACCTGCATTTTCATTTCTCCATTTAAAATTTGGATGATTTCTCCAGTTTGAATTGTAAGTCTCTCCATAAGGGGAATTTGAAGTTTTCTGTTGTGATCCTTGGTAAATGGCGTTTACACTGGCTTGGTCATTACAAGACTCTTTGAAAGTAGGATACGAGGGACAATCATCAATTGAATGCCCTTGTATATTACACAAATTACATAATTCAGATTCCTTAGAAATAGGTAATGTAGAAACTTCATTTACCTTCTTCATTTCCAAGGCTTCTACTTTCTTTATCAATTGAGCTAATCTAGCCTGAGTTTCATCTGGTTCTTTTACAGTAAATTTGCCACTAGCTGTTGGAGTTCGAGACGTTTCTGGGATAGTGTTAACTTCCCAATCACGTGCTCGTGCAGAAATGAAATCCAAATGATCCTAAGCCTCTTCAGGACTTTTTTCAAAAAACATGCCATTACTCATCATTTGAATAAACATTTTGGTATCCGAAGATAACCCTTGATGAAAATAATTTATGAGTTGGCTTAAATCCATGCCATGATGAGGAATTGCATAAGTTAAACTTTTGAATCGTTCCCAAGTTTTGGCAAAAGATTCATTGGTTTTCTGTGTAAAACATTGCAATGCCTTCATTAAAGCATTAGTCCTTTCTGGTGGGAAAAATTTATCAAAGTATTGTTGTTGCAATTGAGTCCATGAGAAAATAGTGTTCTCCCTAAGATACATCAATCATTTCTTAGCTAGGTCTCTAAGAGAGAAAGAAAACATCCTCAAACAAATTATATCGTGTGGTGCGCTAGTATACAGCATTGTACCACATGCTTCTTCAAAATCATGCATGAACTCATATGGATCCTCTGACTCAAACTCATGGTACAAAGGTAAGAGTCTCACCATATCAGGTTTTAGAGGAAATTCTACTGCGTCACGAGGAAGCACGATAAAACTAGGTAGAGAATATCTCTAAGGATGAAGAGTCTCTCTAAGAGTTCTTCGCTGAGGGGCCAATGGTTGGTGTAAGGCCTGGTACTGAGGGTATTGATTATGAACTACCCTACCCACAACCTGAGGTGGTTCATTACAATTTTGACCATTGGTAGCCTGACTCTGCCCACTACCTATACCAGTATTATTTCCAATTCCACTTCCACTTCCTTCAGCATTTTGAGAATTTATAACTTGCTCAGGATCAAAATGAGGGTTCTCCATATGGGGAAATTCCATTGGAAAAGATTCGAGTATGCTACTAACAGAAAAATTAGAACTTATATTTACTGAGTTCTCTTGATTAACTCCTACAAGTCTATTGAATTCGTCTCGAATCCAATTGGACATGCACTAATTAAGAAGAAACACTCCGATGATAATTACAATGGTTAAACAACGATCAAGTGAAGAAACTTACTGGACTTGCAATGAAATTGCAAGTTACCTCTAGCTACTTCAGAATTGACAGCTTCTCAATTGTTGCCAATCCACGGCAACAGCGCCAAAATGCTTGATCGTTAAAAGTGCAATTCAATCCCAAGCGTAGGATCTACCATTGCAAGCATAATATTTCATGGAGTCCCATGGTTGTGTCTACAGAGATAAGCGGTCATTGAGAATCAAGAAAATCCTTCCCAAAAGTTGTTTAAGTAGATAAAAGAAAGAAAATATATGGGTGGTTTGAAATTTGATTTTGTGTAAAATACACAAGGATTGTTTATAATCTTACTGAAATATAGACAAACTGGAATTCAGAGTTCAACTCAACTATATCTTTAGTATTAATTCATCACAATTTTTACTCATCTTAGTAACACTGAAAAGTGACCTCAATGGAAGATTTTACAATATAATTTTAACCAACTGTTCAAGAAATAGGATATTCATTACAAACAACAATTTAATGACAACATCATACACTTGGAACGCCTTTACTGCTAAGAACTACCTGTGGCAAGCACTCCTGTCAACAGATGGTAAAAGCTGACAGTTCCTTATGGATCATAGATAAATTTCATGTTTATTATGAATATCCAAATCTGTCTAGTTAAGTTATTTGTGAGAACTAATACATCAGATATAAATCAAGCATTCCTCATCATTCCAGTAGATAATTAGCTACTCATAACGATGGAAAGAAAATTCAATTAAAATTCAAAGCATAAGTTAAACTAAGAAATAATGAAATTAACTTCAACAACTTAAATTAGATTAAACTGAAACTTGTTACAGATTAAAACGAAATAATAACACAGTTACAAGATTAAACTATCACTAAAACAAGAACTAAACCTATCTAATTAAGGGAAAGGAAGAAAGAAAACCTTTTCTTCTCTATTCTATGTTAAGGAAAGAAAATTATATTCACATAATAAGAGCAAACTTTGCTTATATACAAAAGACAAGAAAATACAATTTTGCCATTCAAAAAGTCAAAAACTAGAGATATTTTGGCTAAGGCGGCCATTACCGATAATTAGTAATACAATTATCGGTAATGGCTCTTCTGACAAGGCTTTACGATCATCAATTATCGATAATGGCATAAGAAGCTATCGATAATTGTCTTCTACAGGAAATTAGAACACCAAAAACTTCAGAGAATTATCGATAATTAGAGAAGCAGATATCGATAATGGGCTTGAACTGGAACTGGGCTTGAATTGAAATCACATGCTTATCGATAATGAAAGATAGTTTTTATCGATAATGGCTTCACACAGCAACACACTGGACTGCAGCACAATTTGAATTATCGATAATGAAATTATGCCTATCGATAAATGCTGCAAACTGAGAAACTGAAGGCTGCATCAATGAACCAATTATCGAAAATGGATATGGTCCTATCGATAACTCTCTTCTTCTGGAAATGGCAAGCTGACATCTTTTGAATCAATTATCGATAGTTACAAATATAATTATCGATAATGTCTCTTGGCAGGGCATAAAAGTCGAACTTTGCTGCAGCTGATTAAGAGAACTACCGATAATTAGTTATGTAATTATCGATAGGTATGCTTTTCTGGCACTTTTCACTTGACAAATGACTTTCAACTTGCTTCAAAACTTTCCTTGCATTCCTTAAGCTCTTTGTACTCAACAAAATGCATTTTATCCTGCAAGGTCGAAAACACTGGCTTCAATTTAAACTACTTATATTACCCTACCTATGTACACTTTATTTACCAAAATGAACTGTATTAACACACAATAAACTGCATGATTGCATAACAATCAATATTCTTAAAGTTTAGCAAATAGAGTGAATCACATAAGGTCATAGACCATGCGCAGAGTGCAAGAAATATTATCAAACGATGAGGAGTTAAATAGAGCTGATAAAGATCAACAGTCTGCTCCCTCAGCAATTGCACTAAAGGAAAAGCGATTGACATTTGCCTCGCTTGATGGGGAAGCCCAAAAGGTGAGTTTTATTTTATTTTTTTTTTATTTTTTGTTTATCAAGTATGCTGATGATGTTTTAATTTAGAAGTAGTGGTTGGAGTTGGGAACCTAGCACTAGTAAATAATAATTATGATGACCTTGCATGTGATGTTATTGGTTTGGAAGTTCGTTCTCATGGCCAAACTAGGCAGTATCAAAATCTAAAGCAGACAACCAAGACATTGCCATGTTGCTGGCATCTTATTGCCAAGCTTCTGCCTATGCTGGCGAAGGTGTTGGAGGATCATTTATCTTGATCGAGGTATAGTCATATAGTATATGATGGTATTATCAAACCATTAAAATTTTGTGAAAGGATACCACTTGCACCTGGAAAGAAGCAATAGTGATTGTTTAAGAAGTTTTGCAACTTATAGTGCTAGTTTTGCATTTGCTTTGGTTTAATGTAACTTGTCATGACTAGTGATCCATGGTGCTGATTGCCAATTGTTATGATTTCTTGGATATGGTGACCTTGATTTTAGTTTTAACTTGCTATCCTTTTATTAATATGAAATTATCATACTGGACAGTCACAATTAATTCGGTGATTCCATGATATAACTCTTATGTGTTGGAAAATTGTGTGTTGACAATATCTGTACTTTTGATTGGCGTTGTTGAGATAATTGTGATCGTAGAAGTGTTATGAATTCTTTTCTTGACAGGTGAAAATTTTGAAATGTTGCAAGAACAGATGAAATGCTGCCGGATTTTCATCTCAAAAAAGCAAAGAATTTTTTTTAGACGAAAAAATTATTCACAGCGTTTAATAAATGCTTTGGAGGCAGAAGTCATGAAGCTTAATCCTCAACCACGACCTTAAAATTGAGGTGTATGTATTCTCTATGTTTAATATATTGTCTCTCATTTTTCCTGTGTTGAGAGTTTGGATGGAGAGGCCCTTTTAAATAATTGAAATAAATGATTGCTCTTGATATGGTCAACGCTGAAAAAGTTTGGAGTTCATTTTGAGTTCAGCTTGTACAGCTTGTTAGGTTCTCGTGACATATGAGCATGAAGAAAAAAGGGACTAGAACCCAACATATGATAGGGGTGTATGTGTTCTCTTGGCGTCTTTTTTTTAATTGCATTTATTATCTTTTTACGGCGTTTGAAAAACGCCGTAAAAAGATAATACATGCTGATGAAAAAAAGGCGCCAAGATTTCCCTCTATTTTTTAGTGGCAAAATGACAACTATTTACGGCGTTTTTCAAACACCGTAAAAAACTGGACTATTTACGGCATCGCGATAGACGGCGTTTTTTGCGGCGTTTGCAAAACGTCGTGAATAGTTTATTTACGGCGTTTTTTAAACGCCGTAAAAAGCAATTTTTCTTGTAGTGGGAATTATTAACCTGTGCTATTACAAGTTTAAGTCTTCAACCAATGTGCAACATCAATTATTTTGGAAGAAATTAAGATGCATCACATTTCTGTATGTGTTTAACCAAGAACTAGAACATTATTTCTGGAGAAAAGGAGAACCAAGTCCTATAAGAACCATTTTGGGTTATTCCAAAAAAACATCTTCCAAATAATTATCAATAAACAAATAACTAAGAAAATCCAACTTTGACTGATGGTCATCATACCTGGATACACAAGAAGAAAGCAATGATGACAAGTCCTTTAAATTGTCACGAATAATTCCATTTATCTTCTCCTCATATGCTGTAAGCTGCTGCATGAAAAGCAAAGCAGGATACTTGGCATTAACCTGGTGAACTACATCAAGTGCACCATGTAAAGTTTATCAGCTAATGACATTAGTCCTGCCAGTAAGTTATGATCAAATCAACTTTCTGGCTTTTCACTACCTCTAATTTCAAACACTTCTACATAGTAAAATGAACATTCTGAACATAGTAAAATGAATATTTAGAACAAGCAACTTAAGCTAATCAAAGGAAGAACGGAAAAGTCCGTGTTTATTCTAGCCACCATCTTCGTCAAATCTAACTTACTAACTGTCACTTAGATATCAACATCTTATATGTTTGCTACAAAAAAAAAGGCAGAAAGAGTTTTAATTATGGTAAAAAACCCAGACATATAACTGTATGACTAAGACGTACCACTAGAGCCTTAGTAGAAGAATCTAACTGCTTAAATTCTTTCTAGCTCTTTGTGAGTTTCAATGAAAAGGTCAAAGTCACTAGGCTCCACTTATTGTCCATTGTCTGCAAATTCGGTCCCCCAAATTAGCAGGTGTTACAAATAGTGCACTTAACTAAGGAATATATGTAATGGTTGCAACAATCACCATTTTGGCACACTTTGTTGCATATAAGTTTGTCCCCAAATGATGCACCATTTTCACATTCTTTCTATTAGCAATTGCCCGAGCGCTAATTTTCTATAGTACCTAAATGGGGCAAATTTAACAAATTCATATTGAATGAAGTTATAAGAGCTTAAAACATTTAAATACATCACAAGTTTGGTGAATCAAAAAGGAACTAATGCAATGATCAATTACCTCGGCTTTTGATGTCCTCCAATAGTCAACTAGTGCCTTCCACTGGCGTGGAGGAAAGTTGGTAGGACATTTGCTGTACTAAGCCTGTACATTTGCACCCGGTATGTAATGTTTTTTCTTAATGGTACACTTAACACGTACCCAAATTGAGTTCATTTTTACTATCAACCATGGCTCCATATTTGGAACATCAAAATGAAACCTATCTTGCACATTAATATATTTTCAACATACAAATTAATAACTTGGTAAATGCGTAAAAGAAGTTATGAGAAAAACAATTATAAATAATGCTAATCCATATTTCATATCTGCCCCAATAGCCTGTTGATAGAAAGTTTTATCCACTTCCTTCCATTTTTCATGGTTAAAGCGTATGGTGCGACCATACGCATTATGTCGCGAATGTATCTACTCATTCGCTTTGCTTCGGGACCATATGCCTGCCCTTTGTTGTTTGTCTTCACTATAAGTGGTGCTCCATTCTCTTGAAAGTTTCGCCCCATGGAAGAACCACGTCTTCGTGGAGGAACTATTCCAAAAATAATAATCAACCTTCCAAAAACAATTTCTATAAACTAACTTAAATATGTAATGGAAATGGTGTAACGTACCAAAATGGTCACTATTTAATTACCTGAATTTGTGGAAACCCCTCCACCGGTCAAGGCATCACCCATTATAGGCGAGGCATCACCCATCACAGGCGAGTCATCACCCAATCCAGTAGCCTGGGACTCCTTGTTATCGGGTTCTGGTTCATGCTGGTTCACATTCTCTAATGGGTCACTGGTTCGTACCTGTCTCATTGGGATCGTTCGAGCCATAAAATCCTGCAGAACTTGGCACAATATATTAACTTACAGATAAAAATATAACTTGGCACAACATATAAAAAGAAAGGAAGTGATGACTTACTGTGGAAAGAATACAACAAACTTTAGGACAATAAGACACAGTTGAATTGTTCTACCATATTTCTTCTATACCCAAAAACCTATAAAGAATGAATTCTGGATACAACATGACTCTTGGCAACTTATTAGATAGTGGGCATGTCATAGTCATCTCGTTCCCGATGTGGGAATATCACAAATTACGAAGCATCCATTAAACATAGCTTCCATGTCATTAAAAACACCCACTAAAACTTGTTCACTCATTCCTTACCAAATATCAAATTATAATTTCACTAAATTTCAGACTTTAGATACAAAATAGGAATCACTTCAATTAATATATGAGGCTTG
This sequence comes from Hamamelis virginiana, assembly GCA_017140935.1. NCBI lineage: Eukaryota > Viridiplantae > Streptophyta > Magnoliopsida > Saxifragales > Hamamelidaceae > Hamamelis > Hamamelis virginiana. The sequence continues at coordinate 3,271,522 of JAESVK010000152.1, read as the reverse complement.
ACTACCCAATACTCATATTTTACCCCAAAATCCTTTTTTATTTCCCCTTGTGATAAAAGGATCCCTATAACCCTCATGCCTTAACAAAGTCTTGAACTTCCAACCTTTTTAGACAAAAATGCCAGAGCAGGTAGGTACAATTAGACCAAAAGTTATTCGCCATCGTAATTTTAATTACATAACACAGATGATGCAGAACATAAAATGAAAAACTGAGACTACAAGCATTCAAATTCTCCCCTTGGCATTTCAGTTTCTACCCCTCTTATGCAAAGCTACTTTCTTTCCGCCTCTGGTGTCTCAAACGTGAAAACAGAGACTTAAAAAAAAAACACACACACATATACAAATTGGTCTCATTTAAAATTCACTGTGAAAGAAAAGGGAATGTCTCAATTTTTATGTAACATCCAAACACCCCATAAATCAATCACCCAAATTTAAACTTCATCAGAGCATTATTGTCCCAGTAATTAACAAATAAGAAACAAACGAAAACACCATTCAAACACTCAACAAAGCAAAAATCCAATACAGAGAGAGATGATATCAATCTTCATTAAAAAAATGCAATATACAGAGGATGATCAGATTGCAACAAAGCATAATCTAAAAGAAATTAAAAAAAAAAAATTGAAACCCATTTTACATATGAATATTGAAACCCAGCGAGAGCTAAACCAAACTACCACAACCCCACGTATATTCTCTGTGCTTTTTCAAAATTTTTGCTTCTTTCATTTTTTTTTTCCATACTTGTGGGAAAATATCCAAGCTTTTCTCAAAACCAATGTATCTTGAACAAAAATAGTTGAGAAATCAAAAGAAAAAATAAGTCTTTTTATAGAACGCACAAAAAATCTAGAACCCTCAATCGTCAACAAATCATAAACGGACAGTGGTTGACCAAATATGCAATATCTTACCTAAAATTAGTGTATCGATGTTAATGCTTCTATAAGGGCTTGAATGACTGCATATCTTATTCACTGAGGTTTGGGGGTGTGAAAGAGCTTCATCCCAACCACATCTTGGTGCAGGCGGAGAGAGATTAGGAAACTCTAGGTTTTTGAGAAGGATTCAATGTTGGATTGAGAGAAAAAAAGAGGGGAAGAGGAGGTTCGTTGCTTTAGTGAGGGATATGCTTAATCGATTGAGCATGAAAAGGCAGTCGAAGTTGGGTGCAGAGGGATATATAGAGAGAGAGCGGGAGAGTGAAGTGGGAAGATGGCGCGCGTTGGAGATGCAAATGCAACAATGGTCGGAATTGGGTCAGTACGCCGATATGGGTGATTGGTGGTGGGAGGGTTCCATTGAAACCCTATTCTGTGCGCGTGCGCACAGAGAGAGAGAGAGAGAAAGAGAGAGGGGGGGAGGGAAGGGGAGAGAGGCAACACTGCGAGAGAGAGAGAGGGGGGAAGGGAAGAGGGAGAGAGGGAACACTTCGCGGGATGGGTTTTTTGGGGGGAAACATTGCAACCGCATTTTCCGTTGCAATTACTTTTATTTTTGTGTTAAAATAATATTTTAAATTCCGATTCACCGTATAGGGTAATAAAAATATTCAGTTTTCACATTGTGAGGGTTAATCCCATCGCAATGAAAAAAAAAAGTAAAAAAAAAAAAATATTTTTTTATACTTTGTGCAAATTTGCGACGGTGGAAGAAAAACTCAGGAATTGGCCATATTAGTTTAGTTGCAATGGCTATTTCCGTTGCAAAAATTGAATTCTTGCAATAGCCTCCCATTCTGTTGCAAAATCTTGTAGCAACTGCTTCTTTTTCTTGTAGTGCTCTTTAGTATTAATAAAATTGAGTTTTTGATAATTTGGTGCTTTGAATATTGCCAATGCGTTGGTATTGGTATCTGAATTATGCACTGCAACAAATTAAATTGAAAATAATTTTTTTTAAAAATTTGAGTTTTAAAAATAGTTTAAGACGTCTTTAATGGTGGTTGGATTGTGTTGTCATGTTGTGAAACAATAATGCGACCCACCGTTTATACAAATAGGTTGTACTGATTTTATTTTTTTTATTGCAACCTTTTTTGCTTAAACTCTTAAAATTCAGATTTAAAAATAAGTTGATTTCAGAATGCAATTTTATGATTTATTTAATTTCTTACAATTGGTTTGTTAGAGAGAAACTAATAATAAGCAGACTTCTCAACTCACTTAATGTAGTGGTAATTCCACTCATTGCAATGACTCCATTGTAACTAATTGAATAAAAAAACATATACAAAAAATCAACTTTTTTGTTCATTTATTTTTTATGTTCTCTATCTATTTACATATTTTTTTTAAATCTTATTTTCCCATTTTTTCTATATTTCTCTTGATATCAGTCGCGCATTAATCTAAAGTTGAATCATAATCTTAAAAAAAATGGCCACGTGATGAATAACAATCTTATCATAAACACTGATGAAGTTGGATGACTACAATTATGCTTATATTATAAATTGGCGTTCATTATTTGTTAAAAATAATTTAATTCAATTTTTACTATTACTTAATGGGTTTCTATCATATGCCCCCTCTCATCTCAAATTCTTAAAACTTATCTATTTCAAATGACACAAATCTCAAATTCTTAATCTCGATATTTTCTCCTTTCTAGACTTGAATTTGGTAAAATATTTAGATTAAAAGAAAATTATAAACAATTAGAAGATAAATTCAAACCTATTGCTCATTCCCACAATCCCATTATGTTTCAGACATTATCTCATTCTTCTATTTCAAATTCTTTAAACTTATTTCCAAATCTATCCTAAAAATTAGGAGAGTGGGTGTGAATTCAGAAAAAAAGAAAAAAAGAAGATAAATATAAAGGGAAATGCTTTTCTTCTCGTTATATTCTTGTTCCCGTCCTACGTGGATTTGGCCACATCAGTGCCTACCCATGATAAACTAGACGCAGAAGAGAGAGAAAGAGAGGGAGGATAGAAATTTGACTTATTTTCACCCAAGCAAAAGCAACAAGCCCTCCCATGTCATTCAAGGTGCAAAATTCTCTTCCCCCAAGCAAAAACAACACGCCTTCCCACCATTGCTGCAAGGTGCAGACTTTTCTTCACCCAAGCAAAGCTAACACACCTTACCATGTCCTTCAAGGTGCAGACTTCTCTTCCCCCAAGCAAAAGCAGCACACCTTCCCACCATTGTTGCACAACCATCCTCAAATAACGTTGAGCTCCTCCTCTTCTTCTTGTTTCTCGATCTATTGTTAGTTGCATCAAGGTCTGCATGCACGGGAATGGTGGATATGCGAAGAGAGAGAGAGAAGCTTGTTTTAAAGGAATCTTGTAGGAAATCCTTCAAAAGAGAGAAGAGGTTGTCTCTGCTATTGCTTCTGGTTGGTTCTCGTTGCTATTGCCGCTGAATCTGTTGCTACTGTGATGAAAGCCATGGTCCCATGGCCAGATTTTGGATCTGTAGAAATCAGACTTCCATGGTTGGTTTTGTGTTCTAGTGTTCTGTCTCTTTTTTTTCTTCTTCTTATGTGTTTTCACTGTGTTGGGAGGGTTTTCACTGAATTTTTTAAATTATTTCACTGTTTTTTTTTTTTTTGAGTTTTAAAAGTATTTTGAATGTTTTCACTGTATTTACTATCTTTTAATTGTGTTGGGAGTGTTTTCACTGAGTTGGGAGTGTTTTCACTGTGTTTTGGAGTGTTTTAACTGAGTTTGGAGTGTTTTCGCTGTCCTGTAACTGTGTTGGGTGTGTTTTCACTGCATTGAGAGTGTTTTCACTGAGTTGAGTATTTTCACTGAGTTGTTGATGTGGCACAAGGACATGTCAGATGAGATTTATATGCGGGGCTGGTAGCACCACTCAAATATAAATGATGGAGTACGGTTTGAAGTCCTAAAAATTAGGAGAGTGGGTAAATTATAAAATCTTTAAAATTTGGATTTATTATATATATATATATATATATATATATATATACAGAGATGATATAGTCAGGCCGGCCTGACTTTTGTTGGGTCCGGTCACCCCCATTTAGGGGGTGATACAGGTTACGGTTTCACATTTCGACCGTTGGATTTCATATTCATGCAGTGCTTGTCATGCCTGCAAAAAATCATAGTGATCCGACGGTTGGTTTCTGAGAAACTGACTTTGAAAAAAACTGGAATTCAAAGAATAAAAAATGACAGTTTTTTTCAAAGTCAGTTTTCTCAGTAACCAACCGTCGGATCACTGTGATTTTTTGCAGGCATGACAAGCACTGTATGAATATGAAATTCAACGGTCGAAATGGGAAACCGTGACCTGCATAGCCCCCTAAATGGGGGTGACCGGACCCAA
>JAESVK010000152.1:3253351-3266800 GCA_017140935.1 Hamamelis virginiana | reverse complement strand
AGGCCTGGATCGATCCAACTTGGCCAATTTACGATCTTTCAAATATGCATTGTGAAGGTGCAAACATTGGATCGATCCAGGTCAACCTTGGATCGATCCAAGTATTCATAAACCCTGATTTTTACAAGTTTAAACATGAATATAATGGAATCTAACCTCCTAGGTTCAAACCTTAGGTCACTAGGTCACTTACCATCCTAATCCATGAAGATATAGAATCATTTTGGCACAGCTTCACTTGTGATCATCAGTACACATCTATAAATGTACAATCCCAAACCAAGTTTTGAAACGAAACTAGCCAACACACAAACACTAAACCTAACACATATTTCCCTCCCCTTTTCTCTTCCCCCCATACCAAACACACCCAAAATGTCATTTCCCTCCACTTTTCCCTCCTAGCAAACAGGCCATTAATATTCGGTAAGTTGATGCCGAATATGAAGCTTAAGTATTCGGTAAACTAATGCCGAATATGAAGGTTTACTATTCGGCAATTTACATATTCGGCATTAGCTTTAGGAAGATTGCAAACTACATTCAATTTTTTGATGTGGATTATAGTGTTTCATATTCAGCATTAACTTACTAAATATTAAAGCATCATATTCGGCATTAACAGTCCAAATGCGAACACGAACACAAATTTTTTTTTTCAATTTTCCGATCAAAACATGGGTTTTTTCGTAACACCATTATACCATAATGGTTATAAAACACTACTCTTCATGTTTTGAAGTAAGTTTATTCCAAATATAATGTTTACCAATAATATACAAACAAACCTAAAATGAAAGTGTTAGGGTAATATGTTTTAGGTTTAGTGTTGCGGGTAATAGGTTGCAAATAGAATTGTGTCTTGTATTTAGACTTGGGGCATTTATGGCATTTTAAAACTTTTGTTTTGTATAGTAATGGGTTGCCTAAAAATTAGTGGGCTGTATTTAGAAAAGGGCAAATTTTGAAAAAATAAAAATTTTAAATGAACTGCCTTTAGTAAATGTTGTGCTGCAAATAGCCCCTCCCTTTTCCTTATTGCAAAAAGATAATTTAGCAACAACGAGAGAGAATCGGAAAGAAATAAAAGAGAGAGGGGAGGAAAGGAAGAGAAGGAGAGAACCAGATCCATCGGAGACATCGAGAAAGAATCACCGCTAATTCGTGATCAAATCTGAGCTTCTGATTGTCTTTTATTGCCGGCAATGACGGGAGAAGCCATGGCTGGACCTTAAATGGAGTTGCAGATATGGACATTGAAGAGATCTATCGACTGTACAAAGAGATAGGTGAACGGTCTTTTATTTTCGGCGGATATAGCCAGAAAGAGTTTCATAAGCTCAGTCACATGCCCATCGTGGAGGAATAAGAAGAATATGAAGAGGAGGCGGCTGCAAATCGTGGAGGAAGAAGAAAATGGTGATCGGCTGGAATTAAGGTCGATCGTCAACATTTGACTAGTTGTAAATCCGAGACGGAACTCTGCAACACAAACAATAACAGATCTAGCTAGCTGCTGGTTTTCCAATTCTACTAAAATTGACGGTGATCCAACGGTGTACGCAGTTCATCTATAGTTCTCTTGATGATGAAGATTGCACGGGAAATATGACGCTGCTACTACTGGTGTCGAAATTGCTACTGGTGGTGTCAATTCCGTCAAGTCCATGGCTATGTTTCCATTCGTCGCAATGCGGTAAGCATGCTGCCATGGTCGGTATCCCTCTGCTTCTCTTCTTCTTCAATTGCTGCTGCTGGTGTCAGTTTCGTCAAGTCTATGGCTGTATTTCCATTTCTCACAGCAAGATAAACAAGCTACAATGGTGTTCCTCTATTTCTTTTTTTCTTAGGAAAAATAGTAAAAGTTAGAAACATATTTTTACTGTGAGTATTCTCTTATTAAAATTTGAAACACCTTTCCCATACACATTTTTATTGTGAGCATTTTCACAATAAGAGGGAGGACAATAAAAAATAAATAAATAAAGTAAAAATTGGAAAAACAATACTTCTATAAGAAAAGTTTGGTGTTTTCATTGTGAGTATTTTCTTTTTCAATGTGATTATTTTTTTTATATTAAAAAAAAAAAGCAATAAAAGATGAAGGGTCTTTTCTTTAAAATTCAATAATTTATATAAAAACAGTTTCCTTTCCACTATATTTTAAACAGTTTTGCAGCAATCACAATGAAAATATGAGAGAGACAAATAAAGAGAGGGAAGAGAAGAGGATGATGGATCTTTTCTTTAAAATTCAATAATTTATATAAAAAACAGTTCCTTTTCCATTATATTTTAAACAGTTTTACAGCAATCACAGTGAAAATACAAGAGAGAGATAGACAGACAGAGGGAAAAGAAATCACAGTGAAAATAAGAGAGAGAGAGAGAGAGAAAGAGAGAGAGAGAATTTGTTATAAATAATAATAAAAAAAAAAAACAATGAATTCTAGATGTTGTTGTTGCCGCAATCGCAATGAAAATACGGGAGAGAGAGTGCAGAGGAAAATTGTAAAAGAAAAAGAACAACGAAGAACTATAAAAGAAAAGCACAGTAAAAAGTTAGTGAAAACTCAAAAAACACAATGAAATTTTAAAGCCCAAAAAGCACAATGAAAATTTAAAGCACGGTAAGAATTCCAAAAAAAAAAAAAAAAAACAGTTAAAACGCACCCATGATAATGAAAATATACCCAGGACAGTAAAAATACACAATGACAATGAAAATACACCTAGGGGTAATTTCGTCATTTTAAAAAATATTTTTAAAAGATTGGGTCTTTTGGCATGAAACAATTCTTAAATAAGACTTTATAAAGAAAAGAAATATTATGATGACTTTTAACATTAAACTTTCCTTAAGTAGGACCTCTCACCAATTTTTCCATTTTTTATTTAGCAATTTTTAATTTCCTTAGTTATTCCATATTTGACAATTTTATTTGTGTAATAAGTATTAGGTTATTTTTTATCTTTATAAATTAGATTGTAGGTCTATTATCCAATTTATTTAATCAATAATATTTTATTTTTCAAAGAAGACGGTACTCCTCTTTCAAATACTTCTTCTATGCCAATAAAATTGAATATTAACCAAGAGAAGTTGATTTGACGGCAAATATTGAATGAATTGTTAATCCAAACGTTTCGAAATTCTTTTGTCAGCAGCCAACGGTCAGAACTAATGGTCATGAAAAGCAGGATGAATCGAGTATGACAGCATCAAAACATTGTTGGACTTACTCACTTTTCCAATACGGAAGTTCTGAACAAATTTCAAAGAAGATGTTGGCCCCATTTAGGAATAGGATATGTCAAAACACAAGAGAATGTCGGCCCATATAGCCATATAGACTTGGTCCCATAACCGTTTACGCTTTAGTGGGACATTTTCCCAAAAAAAAAAACTACTAGCTCTTGCCTTTTTACTTTTACAAGATTCACTTTCACCCCACGTAGCAGTTTAGTTCGATTAAAACTGTTTTGAAAACTGTTACTTTCACAGTTTCACCCCACGTAGCCGTTTAATTCAAAAGCTGTTTGACACCTGTCCTCCACACGTCAACCTTTATCTCATTTCCTTCGATATATAAAATGGAAAAGCAACGTAACAAGTGAGAAAAGATAAGAAAAGAAGACAAATTAAGTTGAAGGAAAAAAGCATGGCTCCAAAGCGTAAGGGTAAGGTGGTAGGCGCTGTTATGAAGACAACCAAGAAAATTGTGAAAGAAACTATCCAAGTTTCAGTTGTTACTAGTACCCGACAACACACAAAAGAAGAAGAAGAAGAGGTGGTTAATGTTTCAGCCCACAAAGAGCCCGTGAAGACCATTACTGTACAAGAAGAAGGCCCAACAGTTGAAGTTCCAGTGGAAGAAGGGCCTTCAAAGAGAGAAGAGAAAAGCAAGAAGGCCCAAGAAGGAGAAGAAAATCAAAGGAGAAAGAAGACGAAGAAGAAGAAGAGGGGTGATGGAGGAGGAGGAGGGTACAAGAGATATGTGCATAGTGTTTTGAAGGAAGTGCACCCTGGAATGGGAATATCTTCCAAGGCTATGACAGTAATAAATAGTTTGATGAATGATATGTTCGAGAGATTGGGTGATGAGGCAGCCAGGCTGTTGAAGTTCGCCGGACGGACAACGATGTCATCGAGAGAGATCCAAGGAGCGGTTCGTTTGGTTTTGCCTGGAGATCTTGGCAAGCATGCAGTTGCTGAGGGTACTAAGGCTGTTACTAAGTATATGTCCTACAATATTAATTAATGTAGGAGGGTTCAAGTCCTAGCTTTCTATTGTCTGTCTACATGTACATGTGGGTGCATGATGTATTCAGGTTGAGTTTTGTTATTTGTATTAACTATTTGTTCTAACTTCTGTATTGAGATGCGTCTCATATGCTTTAAATTTATAAATTATTAGATTAGAAGCAGCGCAGAGTTAATTTACAGACTGCATTACATGACACTTTGATCACAAGTTTAAGGCCACATAAAAAAGGACGAGGGATCTAAACTTATAATATATAGGATTGTTCATACTTCTATTTACAAGTCAAATTAAGATTTTTAGAAATTTTATTTTTAAAAATTTTAATATGACTTGGAAATTAGAAGCAACATAATTGAAAAATATGAGAGGTTAAATAGAGAATTTATTTTGCAGACAATGGCCACAGGAATGGACTTATGACCCATTAAGTCCCGGTTCAAATTTATGAATTGTCATTGGCACAAATGTCATCGTTGAAAGGCTATTGAAATGTCATTGTTTGTCTCAGCAGTGAAATTTCGAAATTGATGGAGTTGATTTTAAATTGATATATATAATAAAGGGTATTTTAATTACATCAATAACCTTAAGTTTTTAGAAAATTACGTGATCAATAATTCTAAATTTTTAGAATATTACGTGATCAATAATCCTATGTTTTCATAATATTATGTGATCGAATCCAATCCAAATTACGAACATGAATCTATCACTGTTTTTTTGGACCAAACGATGAAATTTTGATTTTGATTTTTAATTTTGTACATAATCTCTAATCTCAAATTCTCAATTTTATACAGAATATTCAGATTTACACATAATCTTCAGTTTTCAATATGTTAAATTAATATTTAATGTCTGCCATTCCATGTCCCCTAGGAATGAAGGGTTTGGATTTGAGGATTGGAGATTTTTAGTATAATTAGGGATTCTGAAATTATATATTAAATTTGGGATTTAGTGCAGGATTGTTAGTAAAATTTTTGAAAAAAATTTTGACATTTGACCATTTACTCGGTAAAATGGTTATTATTTTTTCTACATATAAGAATATTTTAATTTTAAAAAAAATTATTTACGTAAAATGTCCTATAATAAAAGATGAAATATTGAAGAAATTGATAAAGATAAGACAATAGAATGATTAAATATTGGTAATTAATTAAATAAATATTTTGAACACTCATAATTCGAAATGTTAAGTGCATGTTATAATCAATGAGAGCTACTTTAATTCTTATATATATATATATATATATATATATATATATATATATATATATATATAAACTCTACGGCGGTGTGACTTTCGTAGCAGTAAGTCCCGACGGACAGGGCAGTCAGGCTATAGGTGTCTAACTAGGGTTTAGGGGTTTGGAGGTTCACTATGAGCTTCCTTTGTCGGTCGATGTCTGTGAGATCAGACACTCCCTCTAAAGGGAAACAGTTGGTTAACAGGAAAGAAACCAGATATACTGTAGATGAAATAGATTTATATGAGTGGAGAATACCTAGGGTACCAACCACAGATATTTATCATAGACCATTGTTAAAATTTTATGCAGATATGAATATCCAGTTAACAGAGCACAATGTCAATTGTGATTCTGATTTTGTCACAATCAAGCTCTTTGATCAAGAGAGTATTGAGAGACATTTATCAGAAGGATATAAATATTTGCATATCGGACTTGTCCAAGTTGCTGCTCAACCCATGGGAAGAGAAGGCATGGACTTGTCAGTTGTTATGGTCTTAAGAGACTGCAGATGGTTAAATTTTGATAAAAGTATGCTAGGAGGTATACAGTCAGGATTACATGATGGTCCAGTATATTTTAATTGTTTTCCGAATTACTGTGTTAGTTTGGAAGATAAAAATATAATGGAAGTTTTAACTGTTAATGTTAAAATTCATAATCCTGAGATCCTTCCAGGATCATTACCTGTTACCATCAGATCTAGAATACAGTATAAAGTTTATAACACTCATTTGAGTCATAGAGCAAGAGTAAGTTCTCCTAACGGGGAAACTCTTATGATTCAAACAAATGTTAGGAATAAAAAAGAGATAATACATCCTAGGAAGATTCTTTGGCATGAGCTTACCATTCCTGATGAATGGAGACTCCCAAAGATAATGCCTAAGATAGAAGTTAAACAACCAGAAGAAGATAATTCTTCTACAAATGTTCAAAAATTAACTGAATATGATGATGGAAGTGTTGGGATAAAGTTTTCCAATGATAGAAGAAATTCTTTCAGACTTCCTATGAAACCTGAAAAAAGAACTTTTGAGACAGCTTCTAGAGCTTCTTGCTCTTCTGTCCCAACTAGGATATTTGAATATAAAACTACTGAACCAGATTTAGTAGGAGTTAAAAATTCAAATATACCTAGACCTTTTTATACCACAGAACCAAAGGATTCAGTTCACTCTGATTCAGAGACACAAGAGACACCCCCAATGTCTCCCACACAGTCTCAAATGGATCCCCAACTCTGTGTTATAGAAAAAGAAGAGTTCATAATAGATAAAGTGTTTTTGAGAAAAGATTTTTATTGCGAAAGCAATAAGAAACCAAAAGAATGGTTTTTTAAAACATTCGACAAACCCCAAAGAGATAAAATTCAAGAGGAATATTATGCTTGTATGATTAAACATAAAACCCATATATATTTCTTTACATGGTTTGAAATTTATGCTGAACAAAATTCAGTAGAATTTCCGTTCGTTAAAGAGATAAATATGGCAGGTAAAAACACTACTCTCTGGAAGACTGCTCAAAATACCCATAAGGAGTCAATCCACCCTCCAATGGAAAATTTTGAGATAAGTCACAGAAATAGTGTTATTACAGCTTCTCCATTTAAGACTTCAGAAAATCCGTCTACGGATAGGAATTTTCAGACGATTATGGAGCAGAATAATTTTTCAAATCAAACGTTAAAAACTATTGGTGATCAGTTATCCAGGGTTGAAAACCTTGTCCAGAAGGAGAAAATTACTCCTGACAAAGCTGATGAAACACCAATATTCAAACCTCATGAAATATCTAAAAAACACTCCCAACAGTTGTCTAAGACTGTGTTTTCTGAGATAGAAAAAATGCTAGAAATCTTAGCAGAAGTAGGCACTAGAATAGTTCCAGACACTCCTGAAACTTCTAGAAAGACTATTGCTGTTATAGAGAAAGCTGAGCCTGAATCTGATGATGAAGTATCACAGATTGAAGCAGCTTTAAATGCTTTAAATTCTAGTATAACATCTAATAGACCTTTAAGAAACTTTTATCCTAGACCAACATATCCAGATATGCAAATGGAGGAAAGAGGAACCTTCCACCAAGCTACATATCATGGAGGTACCATCTATGAATGGAACATAGATGGAATGACTGAATATCACATAATCAACTACCTACAGGAAATGACTATGTTTTGCACAGCATATAAATCAAAGTCTCCTGAAGTAGGTGATCATGCAGTAGCTTCAGCATTAATTGCTGGATTTACTAGTCAGTTAAAGAGTTGGTGGGATAATTATCTTTCAGCTGCTGAAAGAACAAACATTCAAAATGCTGTTAAAACTGATAATACTGGCACAGTTATTAAGACTGAAGATGATGAAGAAATAGAGGATGCTGTGGCTACTCTTATCTTTGCCATTGCCAAACATTATATTGGAGATCCCTCCAAGATCAAAGATAGATCTGCAGATTTGTTAACTAACTTGAAGTGTCCAAAACTTCAAGATTTCAGATGGTACAAATATGTTTCTCACCAAAGTTTTGATGAGAAATGATTGTAATCAACCATTCTGGAAAGAGAAATTTATTTCTGGGTTACCAAATTTATTTGCAGAAAAAATTAGGATAAAACTTAGAGAAAAACATGATGGAATGATTCCTTATGATAAACTTACTTATGGTGACATAGTAAGCACTATCCAACAGGAAGGTATTACATTATGTAATGATTTTAAGTTAAAACAGCAGATGAAAAAGGAAAAAATGGAAAGTAAAAGGGAACTGGGATCTTTCTGTGAACAGTTTGGATTTACTTCCATTAAACCTGCTCCATCGAAAACAGCTAAAAAACATGCTAAAAAGGTTGCTCATTCTAGTAATAAATCCAGTAATAACCAAGGCTATAATAGGAGATTTAATACTAAGAAGAGTCCCAGAACTAGTAATTCTAGGAAAAATAATAGTAATAAAGGCAAAGGTAAAGGAATTGAACATTGGCTTCAACCACCATCAAGTTCAAAACCTTCATCTTCAAATTCTAATGGTCCTAATAAAAAGCCAGGTGTTTGCTATAAGTGTGGCAAATTTGGTCATTATTCCAAATCATGACCCATGAAGGCAAAAATTAATGAGCTTAATGTTAGTGATCAATTTAAGAAAATCTTAATGGATATTCTTCTTGTTTCTGATGAATCAGAAATCATTTATGAGGAAGAAGAAGAAGGGCTTCAAGTTGATGAAATTGCTTCATCAAATGAAGAATCTACTTCTGAATCAGAAGAAGAAGAAGATAACTGTAAACAGGATTGTAAATGTATCAATGTCATAACTAGAGAACAGACTGTTCTTTTTGATGCTATTGACAAAATATCAGATCCTGCTGTTCAAATGGAATTTTTGTTAAAACTTAAGGATAGTTTAACTGATAAACCTAAGGCACAGAGTTCAAATAAAGTTTATAATCTTAGTGAGATTTTACAAAGATTTGAACCAAAAGAGAATAAAGAGATAACTATCCAAGATTTAAAACGTGAAGTTAATCAACTAAAAGTTGAAATCAAAGACCTTAAGACTAATATGGATAGTGATATTAGTAGACTTAAAACTCAGGTGAGCTTACTTCTTTTAAAACAAAAGAAAGATACTAGTTCATCTTGTGAAACGTCTACTAATAAGTCTATTGCTGATGATGATCAAATTAATGAAGCCGCTTTGTTATCTCCTGAAGAAGAAGATGGCTTTATTAATTTCACAGCAGAAGATGGGTTTATTAATTTGTTAACAAGAGTAACATTTCAGAAATGGAATGTTAGGTTAACCATCACTATCAACAAAGAGTATAAACTTGATATTATTGCATTAGTTGATTCTGGTGCTGATCTTAATTGTATTCAGGAAGGGCTTGTTCCTACTAAATACTTTGAGAAAACATTAGAAGAACTTGGTACTGCCAGTGGTGCAAGGTTAAATATCAAGTATAAATTATCTAATGCTCATGTTTGCAATAATGGTATCTGTTTCAAGACTCCATTTATCCTTGTTAAAGATTTAAGGCAAAGTGTGATTCTTGGAACACCTTTCCTAAATCTTCTCAATCCTTTTAAAGTTGATGATCAAGGAATTACTGCAAACATAAAAGATAAGGAGGTATTCTTTCATTTTATATCTCCACCCATAGATAAAAATATTAACATTTTAAGAGATGCTTCTATATTTCCTGAGATCAATATGATTCAAAGAAAGGAAAATCATCTTTTCTTTCTCAAAAAGGAAATAAAGCACAAACAAATAGAACATCAGTTAACAAATTGGAAATTGCAACAGTTTATTCAAGAATTCAAAAAGAAACTTGAAACAGAAGTTTGCTCTGACTTTCCTAATGCATTTTGGGAAAGAAAGAAGTATATTGTAAGGCTTCCTTACAATACTGATTTTCAAGAACATATGATACCAACAAAAGCTCGTCCCATTCAAATGAATGCAGAGCTTTTAGAACATTGTAAAATTGAGATACAGGATCTGATCAATAAGAAGTTGATTAGAAAAAGTAAATCTCCTTGGAGCTGTGCTGCTTTTTATGTTCAGAAAAATGCTGAACTTGAAAGAGGTACTCCAAGACTTGTTATCAATTATAAACCTTTAAATGATGCTTTGCAATGGATAAGATATCCATTACCAAACAAACAAGACTTAATCACAAGGTTAAGCAACGCTACCATCTTCTCTAAATTTGATATGAAATCTGGATTTTGGCAGATTCAGATTGATGAACAAGATAGATATAAGACTGCTTTTACTGTCCCTTTTGGACATTTTGAGTGGAATGTTATGCCTTTTGGTTTAAAGAATGCTCCTTCAGAGTATCAGAATATAATGAATGATATATTCACACCATATTCAAATTTTACCATTGTTTATATTGATGATGTTTTGATTTTCTCTACATCCATTGATCAACACTGGAAGCATTTGAATATATTCTTTAAAACCATTAAGCATAATGGATTAGTCTTGTCCTTATCAAAGATATCTCTTTTCCAGTCCAAGATTAGGTTCTTAGGACACCATCTCCATCAAGGAACTATCATTCCTATAGAAAGGTCTATAGAGTTTGCCAGTAAGTTCCCAGATGTCATTGTTAACAAGACCCAGTTACAGAGATTTCTTGGAAGTCTCAATTATATCTCGGATTTCTTCCCAAATCTGAGTCAGTTATGTGCCCCTCTTAGGAAGAGACTTAGAAAGAATCCTCCTGAGTGGAATGATGAGATGACTAGAGTGGTCAAGATTATCAAGGATAAGGCTCAACGTCTCCCATGTCTTAACATAGCAGATCCCTTAGCTTTTAAGATAGTCCAAACAGATGCCTCAGGTATAGGGTTTGGAGGGATCCTGTTACAAAGAGATGAAAATAACAAAGAAAAAATAGTCAGATATCATTCAGGAACTTGGAATCCTGCCCAGCAAAATTATTCTACCATAAAACAAGAAGTTTTAAGCATAGTTTTGTGCATAAATAAATTTCAAAGCGATTTGCTAAACAAAAAGTTTTTTGTTAGAGTTGATTGCAAATCTGCTAAAGAAGTTTTACAAAAAGATGTTAAAAATCTTGCATCAAAACATATTTTTGCTAGATGGCAAGCTATATTATCTATTTTTGAATTTGATATTGAATATATTAAAGGAGAATCAAATTCTGTCCCTGATTTTCTTACCCGGGAATTCTTACAGGGCATCAATGGCTCCAAATAAGGATAAGGGCAAAGCCCCTTCAGTATCCTCTTCAGTTAAAGGGCATCAGGCCCAACATGTTAAAGGGCATCAGGCCCAATCAGTTAAAGGGCATCAGGCCCAACCAGACAAATTTTGGCATCCTGCCAAGGATATCCCCATTGGACCTATGGTTCGATCCAAAGAATCATATGTTGTTAAAGATAAACCATCTTGGGCTTCAATTGCAGAAGATGAAGATGAATCTTATCTTATTCTTCAAAATCCATTTGAAGTTTTATCCTCTGATTATCAAAAAGGTATCAAACATAGTTAGGATGCATTTCCGGCTCTGGCTAAAACATTTTCTGATTCAGTTAAAACTGTGGTAGCTTCAAGCTCCACTCCTGTTAAATCAAAGTTTATTGAGAAGCCTCAAAAGCTTCACATTTTTGCTATTGAAAAAGAATTGGTTAAATTTCAAAAAGAACCAATTAAGTTAGCTCAGATAATGTTTGGTGATGATTATCAGTTTCCTTCTTCAAACCCTGAGAAAACTCAGGAATTTTATGAATTCATTTTAGTGGATTCTGATTCTGTATCATTTAAACATTATCCAGATGTTAAAGATCCATCTCAAGTTAATCATACTACTTGCAAAATCACCAATGTTATTTCTTTATCTAGATGGGGAGCTTCTCCTTATCTTTATAAGAAATTTTCTCATCATTATAACCCTCCAGGTTATAATTATTGGGATTATCAGCAAGCTTGGTATAATGCCTTTTATTTTCAGAATAAAGATCACCGTCATTCATGGATGATCTTATTTGATAAGGCATTTTCTTTTGATATCCCTTTTTGGTTTCTGCATTGGTGGAACCATTTCGGACCAACCCAAGATATCTTTCCTAAACCTGTTCTTGATGGATATTCTATCTTTCAAGAAAAGATTTATGTTCCTCCAAGCCTCCAAGGTTATCCTAAATTGTTAATGTTTTTTGGACAATTTGGTTTAGCTTGGATTTTTTATTGGAAATATGAGATAACACCTTCAGGTATTCTTCCTAATTTGAGTAGATCTTTCCATATAAAATGGTGGGATGGTTTCTCTCATAAGGATGTCACAGATAAAGCAGTTATTGAATGGTTTAAGAAAAGGCCTGGTACTTCCAGTATTGGCTTTGGAGAACAATCAAAGTTGTTAATGGGAAAGAATAAGATTGTCCAGAATATGATAACAGCTCCTACAACTTCTAAAAAGGATTTGTTGAAGCAGTTAGAGGCAGCAGTTTCTTCTATCAAAGAAGAAATTTCAGATAATGAAAGTGAGGAATCCTCCTCTCCAGTTATTGATTATGCTCAGGAGAATGAAGACGATTGCTTCGGTATCTTCGCTCCTATCAGATAAAACAGGAATCTCTGCTTTCGGTGCAAAGATTTCACAGTTATCAAGATTATCAGCATCCAAGGCTCCTTTCGGCTCCTAGAGATGCTCCAGACAGCTTTTTCTTGGTTAAAACAAAAGTGCTATAGTAAAAGTAATTTTACTATTCACTATTCACAGGTTAAAGCAGTCAAAAGGTTAACAGTGCAGCAGACAGTCATTATGAGTTCACATGATGGCTTTGGTTAAAGAAGACCTTATCAAGTCTATAAAAGGATCATTGGTAATCGTTAGGAGGGAGAGTTTGTTTTTGGGTTTCAATTGTTAGATTCCCATTTCCTCTCATCCTTGTTATCCCTCCTCCATCCTCAGATAATTCTCCATATTGTAATTTTGGTTATCAAAGCTATCAGGCCGCTTGATCGGTCATATCTTTTGTAAGTTTGTTATCTTTGTTATTTTTCATTTATATAAATCAATTTCAATTATATTATATTTGTTTTCTTTTATGCATATCAATTGTTTTACTGTTATTGGGCGTAAATGGTTATATATATATATACAGAGATGATATAGTCAGGCCGGCCTGACTTTTGTTGGGTCCGGTCACCCCCATTTAGGGGGCTATGCAGGTCACGGTTTCCCATTTCGACCGTTGAATTTCATATTCATACAGTGCTTGTCATGCCTGCAAAAAATCACAGTGATCCGACGGTTGGTTACTGAGAAAACTGACTTTGAAAAAAACTGTCATTTTTTATTCTTTGAATTCCAGTTTTTTTCAAAGTCAGTTTCTCAGAAACCAACCGTCGGATCACTATGATTTTTTGCAGGCATG
>JAESVK010000152.1:3193971-3208351 GCA_017140935.1 Hamamelis virginiana | reverse complement strand
GTGATTTTAGACAAGTCTTACCAGTCATTCCAAAATCAACTAAAGAAGAATCAATCAACTCAAGTCTTATCAACTCATATTTATGGCCACAAATGAAAATTCTCAAATTAACACAAAACATGCGTGCTAAAATAGATCCAAACTTTACTGATTTCTTGCTTCGAGTTGGCAATGGCACAGAACCAACAATAAATGATACTGATATTATTATTCCTCCACAACTATTATTACCTACCAATCATACCGAACAAGAATCAATCAATCAATTAATAAACTTCATTTTTCCTACTCCATTGCTTCACGAAAAAAACATATATCAAATAATCAATAGAGCTATTCTTACACCAAAAAATGATGCTGTTGATGATATAAATCAAATTTTAATCAAACAATTTCCTGGAATAGAGAAAACTTACTTAAGTCGAGATGAAAAATTGAACAATGAAAATTATATGCTTGAAGAAGAATTCCTTAACACATTAACACCAAATGGATATCCGCCTCACAAGCTTACACTAAAAATAGGCTGCCCAATTATGCTCTTACGAAATATAGATCCATCAAAAGGATTATCAAATGGTACAAGATTAATATGCCGAAATTTTGAAAGAAATGTAATAGATGCTGAAATAGCACTAGGACATTATAAAGGTAGCAGAGTATTCATTCCTCGAATTCCTATTCTACCAAATAAAACAGAACCATATCCATTCCCATTCAAAAGAATTCAATATCCAATTAGACTAAGCTTTGCTATGACAATTAACAAAGCACAAGGTCAAACACTAGAAAAAGTTGGTATTTATTTACCTCAACCAGTCTTCTCTCATGGACAATTATACGTTGCACTCTCAAGAGCAACATCAGCAAATAACTTAAAGATCCTCATAAGATCAGAAAATATTGAACATAACACAAACCAAGCTCACACAACAAATATAGTCTATAAAGAGATCCTTATACCAGAACATGAATCATGAAATCTACATTAAAAAATATCATACTATTGACTTACTTTGATAATAAAGGTACCACAATCCATTTAACAATTTTTATTCTTCTCTATGCTTACATTCATATAACTTCTCCACTAACAAAGCTCTTATTATCATTTTACAGGATGCCGCCGAGACTATGCCTTATACGAGACATAACACCAGACAAAAACTTAGATTGGAAGGCCAAAGTCCAAGTCATTGAGAAACATAGAATATGGGCAAATCCTGATAACTCAAAACGACACCAAAAATATATTGTTGCCGATGACTCAGTAATGATTTATAATTATTCATAACTTTCTGTATATATAACCAATTATTTATAGTTTCATACTTGCTAATTATTTATGTTAATATCCTACAGGGAGATAAAGTTCAGATTATTGTATGGGGAAATCAAATCCCGCTCATTGCAACACGACTCAAGCTCTTTCACACCTATTACATCTCCAAAGCAATAGTCAAGGTGTGCTACACTAAGTATCAAATTATCAAAACAAACTATGAATGGACAGTGAGCGGAAGAACTGTAATTGAACATTGCACCTCTGCTGAAGACATCATTACCACAGAATTTAAATTCACTCCATTTAGCACTTTCCCAGAACACATGAAATTTTCAGCAGAAATAGGTAAACAAATGTAATTTCAGTCATATTTCATTCTTGAACATACACTACTAACCTTTATCCTAACAAAAATAAAATCCTTGCAGATATTCTCGGTATCGTTTTGGACATCAAACCCCCTCGATGCACACCTACCAAATTCGGCACTTCAAATGTCCAAGAAGCTATCATCATAAATGAGGAGTAAACTTCTTAAACAATATATCATTCCAACAAATCTCAACTTTCATATAACCTTCCTTTATCTCTCTTTCTACTTTCTATTTCACTATATTAAATTCTAACTAACCAAATCTCTACTTTCACAGGTCACAACCAGTCCTCATGTCATTTTGGAATCAATTTGTAGACGATCATTCTCGGGAAATATATGCGAAGAAAGAAACTTATCCTATCTTGATGGCATTTCATGTTGTTGTCAGCAATTACAATGGTAAAAATCTTAAACCACACAATCCTATGAATATATATAAACATAATAATAACTCTATTTACACTCATTATATTCCATATTCATTGTGCAGGTATGTCCATAAGTACTAGAACAAATTCATCAATAGCAGTTTGTCCAGAGCATCCTTCAGCAGAGCACTTAAGGAAATGGTACAACTAAAAGCAAATAAACTTAACACATATTTTCCATGTCATTTATTTCCTCTACTTATTCTTCCATAAATCACATAGGTTCAATGACAATCAAGAAAAGATCAAAGGCACCATAAATCCAAATCACTACTACTCCACAAGCAACACAGCAGTTGAACCTAATCTTGAAACAAGCATCACTATCAAGCAAGCCAAGGAAATGCCAGAAAATGTACATGCCATACATACAATCCTTCCCTTTTATTATTTCTATTTCTCTATGATTTAGTTGCTAACCAAAAACCTACCCACAGACTACGTTTTGGACAAGGGCAAAAATTCAGCTCAAGAACTACAACCAAAAGTTTTGCTACATCTCTTGCAGCAACTGTTACAAGACCACAGCCTCATACAAAGGCAATATTTACCACTGCAATTTTTGTAGAAATGAGAATGTAGTTGCAAATCCAAGGTAAAAAAACAAACAAACTTTAATTCAACTCATTTTAGTATGAAGAAAAAATTAACCCATCCTATGATTGCCAGGTTCATTGTAGAAGTTGAATTATCTGACAATTCAGACACAATCAATGCAAAACTCTTTGGACAAATTGCAGAAGCTTACATTGGTTGCCCTGCAGAAAAAATCTATGAAGCTGCTGCACAGGTAATACATATATCATAAACAAACTAACTTATCTTTCTTTGAATAATTTACATTTCCCTCACAAATGCCACCACCAATATAAATATATATATATACTACAATGTCTTTCTTTTAGCATTCAGTTGAAAAATACCTAAGATAAAAAATAAAGTCAACACTGTGCTTGAATTTCCATCAGGTAAACTATTTCCATTTCCCACCTCAAAGCCTCATTCTGTTCATATATATAATAATATCTACATAGAGAATATCTACACCATCTGACTTCTCGTATATTGCTTGAGCTTTTAATTCTTGATATTGTTCCTAGCCCACTATCAAACTCTTCACTCTAATCTACATCCAGACTTTGACTACATAGATCAACTTTTTCTATTTTTTGTCTACTTACTATGAACCAATATTTGCAATTGAATAGAAACAACAATTATCATTCAAACATATAAAGCAAATACTATTTATCAATAACTCTAATGTCATTAGATCAGTCTCTTTAAGTAGACTAAACCACTCTGTACCTCATGTCAATTTGCATTTATCTTGTTATTATTATTATTGTTATTTCCTCTTTCTTGGGCTGCAGATATGATTGAATTTATAAAAGACACCAAAAATCAAAGTCTGAATGCTATCCAAAATTATATCATTTCCAATTCACATGAGTATTCTCCTACAACTACTTGCACACACATAATTCATGCACCCACTTATCATTGTTCTTACTTATTTATCTTAAATTTCACTTTAGTTAGAATTTTCCTTATTTATGCTAAATCTAGATTCAAACTTACATCATCAAACTTAATAACTATTGGCAATTTCACGTTGCCAATTGGCATTTTAATTGTTAGAAACAAAGAGAAAGAAAACACACTATAGTTAAACAATTTTTTTGACCAATTTTGTGCCCTTTTTTTTCTGTTCACAGATTATTTCTTTTTATATGTTTTCATATTTATGTTTATTACTCATTCAAAGATTCCTTTTTAACAACATCTGAACATAATGTTCCATACCTAAAATCAATTTATTGCAGACCCATAAATTTCCTTTGGGAACAAAAAAAATTGCAGCCGTAAATCTAGCTGTACTCAATGGATCACCAATTCATTTACTGCCCCCTTCTTAACCATTTGAGCTTTTTCCATTTGCTTGAATGAACTCCTTTTCAGTCCTCCCTAAAACACTCAACAATATTAGTCTCTCTTTTTAGTATTCAATACCTTGGACCAAGAAACAGAATACTCTGAAAACTTTTAACAATGAAGATTCTTCAAATTAAATATTTGCTTATAAGCTTCTTCTCATGTACTATTATCAAAGAATGCCCTCAAGGTCCACTTTTGATCAACAATATTCATTCATTCTTTTAAATTTTTTACTTGTTTGTTTTGACTAAACAAATGTAAGATTAACAAATATCAATATTTTGGCCTTAACCTCATCAAGCAACTTGTTGACATCCTAGAATCCATCCATGAAACCATTCTTTTATTAATATGACAAGTAAGAATTTATTAAGAGAAAGACAAGCAGTCCTTCAACCAACTTGGGAAACACCAGAATTTCTAAATTAAGTGATAAACTCTTCTCAGTGATAGCAACATGTTTAGCTAAGTAGCTAGCATCCTCATTACTAATCTTTGACTCCAACATATGCAGTGCAATAGCAGACATGCTGCACTGAAAACCACTACCAACAATTAGTTTTCCAATTTTTTTATTACGTTGGCTGAGCATTTATCAACATCTTTTGATTATTTTCCTCTTGTGCTCAGAGCTATAACAGTTCTTCATTAAAACATCATCTGAATATCAATATTTTGCACCATTGATTCAACTTGTCCCTTTACACATTACTTATGTTCTCTATTTTACTTCACAGTCAAATGCACCTGAGCTTCAACGGATCATTAAACCACAGCTCCCAATCGAATACATGATGCAGATCAAAACAGCTCAAGACACATTCAAAGGAATCAAAGCATACACCATCAGTTACATGAAGCCTCTCAACCAAGAACAAGAACAAGCAACCCAAGAAACAGCTGAGGCAAGCACATCTGGTGCTTCACTTCCTGAGAGCTCTGGCACTGAGCTCAACAAAACTTGAACTGTTGCTGCAAATCCGCAAAGCTCAATACCTGGAATCAAAATGGCTGGACAGTTGCCATATGTAAAAAAATAACCTCTCTTTTGCAACCCTTTTTGAAGCTATATGTAAATACAACCCTATGCCAACCTTGTAAATATCTAAGACATAAACAAGTAACAAACACTACTTTTCCTACATATATATATACATATCTATCCACCAGCAATTCCACTCCAGCAACCCACTTATACAATCATTCTAATATAAGCCCAGCCTTACATAAAATTATCCAAGCTCAACTCCATATCTCTAATTTTAGAAGACAATTCATAAAACTAACCATTAGATTACATGCTCCCACTCCAAATATCATGTCTGCAAAAAATCATAGTCATCCAACGGTTGATTTCTGAAATAATTACTATTAAAAAAATTAGTGATTTTTTGAAGAACAAATAAGTTATATATTTTCACAATGCCATATTTCAAAAACCAACCGTCAGATCACTATCATTTTTTCCAACCATGACATACAAAAAGGAAGCATCTAATCCAACGGTCACTTTTACGAAGTATCTTCTAAAACTGAAAATATGGAGCCACTCTTCCTTACCACTGCCCACTTATATATCTTAACATATATCCCCCTATCCCACCAGGCACGTGCGAAGCACGTGCCCCACCCCCCTAGTTTTATAAAATGGAGTGAGGCTTTAATGGGGCTGCCCTTGTAAATTTGTAATGATTTTCATGGTTTCAACTGGTCATTTATAGTTAGTTTTGGAAAGCATGCTTTGGTGGTGAAATGAGACCCCATTAAAGATATACCATTTTATTTCCAAACTACTAAATATAGACAACTCCTTTCCATTTTTATAATAAAATTCTCCATCTAATATTAATAAATAGATGTTGATATTTTTTTTTATATACTTGAATTTGAAACTTTATGTCGAACATCATAAACTTAATTTAATTCAATGATTCATCATGGATGAGAATTAACCTATTTGTTGCTCCCTCTCCACTAACAACTAACCGCAAATCCTATGAGACTATGACCATATGCCACTAATCATTAAGTCATCGATAACTCCCTTCCAAATTAAGTCTCATACATATCAAATTTTATGTTACTCTTATTTCAATGCATTTTAAAACTCTTTACAATACTTATAAGTATTGTAGTTACAATATTATCATACTCTAATAAATAAAAAAATGTAATTGTATTTAAAAAAAAAAAAAGAAATCATAACCATAATGATATATTCAATATACATATGCTCAAATATCAATAGGCCAAGTCACTTTGTAATTTTCTATCCCTAATAGATTTTTTTTTTTTTTTAAAGATTTTTTTTTCATATCCTCAAATATCATTCCCAAGAGGCCAAGGTGTGGTATGTATCACACATCTATGCTGGTACAGCCATATCACTTTGAAATTTTCATTCCTTGTGTCTCTGCCATTGGGAAACTTTTAAGACTCCAAACCCACCGGCCCAAACATATAATCATCTACATGACCCAGGATATGGTATAAAACAAGCCCATAATCCTTCTACTTATAATGAGTTGGCATTGACAATGTCGCAATGGACCTGATTAGGGTTGTAATTCGGAACGGGTCAAATTAGGAACCGATTCGATTCGGTCAATTCAGACCAGATCAAAATCGGTCCTAATTGAATTCGGATTGGTCCCAGTTCCAACTTTTCAATTCGAACAGGTCCTCGAACTTGGCCTTTTGGGAACTAGTCCAATTTGAAATCCGAATTTAATTTCATACTTATGTATGTCATGTATGTCAAAAATCACAGTGATTCAATGGTCGGTTTTTGAAAAATGTTACTGCGAAAAATTATTATACTATGATATTTTAAGAAATATTAGAGTTTTTAATTATAAGATATTTTAAAATCTGACCGTTGAATCAATTTGATTTTTGGTACGTATGACTTACATAAGTAGGGTACTTAATTTCTTATTAGCATTTGGAATTTTTTTATATGTAAATATATAGTAATTATTATGGTTTTGATGGTTTTCTTGCATCAAAAAACTTTTTCCTTTTGGATTGGCATGAATTAAGTAATTAAGCAAGTATGTGGTTTATTTTGGATTTTTGGACTAAAATTTGTTTTATTTTATTTATTGTTACTTTACATAATGGTTAATTATGTGAAAATATGAATTTTACATTATTACTGGTTATAACAAGGAAAAAATTAATTCCTTATGTAGCTATAATTGAATTAAATATTAGAAATTTTTTTAATATTTTAGTTTATTTTTTTTAATGAAAAACTGTGGTCCAATCTTAACTTGGATTGGTCTAGAACTTGTCCGAATTCAATTAGGATTGGTCCCGATCCTTGAAATCCTAATCCAAATTAATTCGAATTGTCCTCATTTACGCCCAATCTGATCGTATCCGAGTTGTACAACTAGACCTAATCACACTAACGTATGATGGCTTAGCAAGGCTTTTTGCTTGGGACTCAAGGTTCAATTTTTGGGCCTAAATACTGATCATTTAACAATATTAGTGCATTGGTCCAACTTTGTTGGGAGAGCAACTCCTTTTCTGTCCAACAATTGTGGTAAATTTAGAGTTAAGTAATTTAGGGTCGAGTAATGCAATGAACAGCTACAAAGTATCTCTTCAAAGATAGAATAGCTAGGGCCGGGATAATTTTGAAAATTTACCACTAAAAAGTTTTGAAAATTCACAGCAATTTGTTTCTTGTAACGGGTATATATTATTTTTCTTTAGAGTTTAATTTATTATCGTCATCTTAGCAGTATGGCAAGGCATGTGAGAGAAGATGGGGTTTAATTTAGAGTTCAATTCTTCCTGTTCGAATGAAAATAAAAACGAAAAGCTATGGTTTAATGAGGCTAAGGTGTATATATATATATATATACACACACAGAAATTCTCTGATCAGGCCGGCCTGATTATAGAGAAATTACGGTCACCCCATTTAGGGGGTGATACAGGTCACAGTTTCACATTTTGACCGTTGGATTTTCTATTCAGGCAGTGCTTGTAATGCCTGCAAAAAATCACAGTGATCTGACGGTTGGTTTCTAAGAAACTGACTTTGAAAAAAACTGGAATTCAAATAATAAAAAAATGACAGTTTTTTCCAGTTTTTTTCAAAGTCAGTTTTCTCAGAAACCAACCGTCGGATCACTGTGATTTTTTGCAGGCATGACAAGCACTGCCTGAATAAAAAATCCAATGGTCAAACTGTGAAACTGTGACCTGTATCACCCCCTAAATGGGGTGACCGTATTTTTTCTATAATCAGGCCGGCCTGATCATAGAATTTCTGATATTTCTGTGTATATATATATATATGGAGTTCATTTACTCGTGTTGCAAGGCATGATTTGTTTGTAAGTAAAGAATTAATAAAAGAGTAATATATGATATAAATATTCCTGCTCCTTTCTCACAAAAAGGAATTTGTCAAAATGGTTAGTAGATCAAGCAAAGTAAAGCAAATGGTTAGTAGATCAAGCCAAGCAAAGCAAAAGTATTTATGTTTACCACAATATGTATCACTTAAGATTAGACCCTGAGTTATATATAATGATCTCCCACCCCCTGTTTCCTTTTCTTTGGATATTTTTGAACTAACATAGAAAATCTCCATGATGGTTCGAATTTGGATTTAATAGCTTTGCATATATTGATTTGGAAATGAAAAACCCTAAAAATAGAAGGGCTTACGAAAGTCACTAGCAAATTATAAACTACTAAAAAAGTTTGTGTTTTGTTAGTTGTGAAGGTAAAAGATCGAGAGATTGTGAAATTCACACGGAAGGATGTATTGGTAAAGGAAAATGTTCATATAGACAACTTGTCTTTATAATCTTGAAAAAATAAAAATATTTTTATTGATGTGAACGACACTTCGTATGCCAACTAGGGTGGATGGAAATATATGGGTGAAATTGGTTGGGTGGAATAGCTTTGTTAATTAGTAAATTTATCCACTACCATTCCTTGGAAATCAAGGCTCCGTTTAAATAAGCTTTTATTTTCTATTTTTTACTTTTATAAATAAAAATAACAATGAAAGTTTTTGATAGATTTTTAAAAAGCAAAATTTTTGGTAATTACTTACTTTTAAAAGTAGAGATGGTTTGATATTCTTAATACGTAAACTTTAAAAGTTACTACCAAATTTTCACTTTCTATTCTTTCTTTTTTGTTTTCTATTTTTACTTTTAAAAGTAAAAATCATA
This sequence comes from Hamamelis virginiana, assembly GCA_017140935.1. Lineage (NCBI taxonomy): Eukaryota > Viridiplantae > Streptophyta > Magnoliopsida > Saxifragales > Hamamelidaceae > Hamamelis > Hamamelis virginiana. Next base: position 3,199,114 of record JAESVK010000152.1, on the reverse strand, counting down.
AGGTAGAACCTTATCCAAACATGCTCCAAGAAATTGAACATGTGTGGGATCAAGCTTTCATTATTTGGAAAAGAAATCAAAATACAAATCCCCTTGAAGCTAGATTTTTTATGCAATAATTCTGATTCTGTCAGCATATTATAAACTAATAAATAATTGTGGGATAGCAGCTCGACACTCCATTGAAACAGGCTATTTGATTGCCAGTATCAAATTTGGCAGCGCCCGATTAAAGAAGCTCTAATGCGACGAAAAATAGTAGCCGGTCAGTGAAAGTGGTTGTGGACTCATTTAAGGCCCGAACCCTTATGTAGGGGTGTGCAAAAACCCGCCCAACCCGCCGAACCCGACCCCACCCACCCCGATCCCATCCGCAACCCGCGATTACAATGGTTAGGCGGGTTGGGTTGGGTGGATTTGACGAATTTTTGGCGGATTGGGTTGGTTGGCGGGTATATAGGTGACAACCCGCCCTAAACCCGCCACCACCCGCCAAATAATTATATATAAATAAATAATATATTTATATAAAATAAATTTCATTACTACATTATATTTCCCTTAATTGGATATACTTGCAAGTTAGTGTTTTTTATTTCTTTAGAGATATTTATTATGATAGTTTGAATATGAACTTATTTAATTTGATATTCTTTCAATTTTGAATGTGAAACCATATATTAGTTTGTAAGATTTTTTAATAACAATGAACCTTTAATATTATATGTCTAGTTAGTAGCTTCTATTGTTGTAGGGCATTTTATTTTGGCACTTTAGTTTATTACAATTGGAAGAATTGGTTGGATTATAGTTTAATTACTAAATAACATAATATTGCATTGTTATATAAGAATTTGAGGTGTTTTTGCTTGTTAAAAAAGTTTTAAGAACTTTAGGTGTTTATTAAAAAAAAAATAGTACTTCTTCACCCGCTCAATCCGCCCAACCCGCCGGTTGAAACCCGCCATATATTTAACCAATCCGCCGGTTATTGAGGTAGGCGGGTTGGTTGGCGGGTGGGAGAATTAGCCACCCGCCAATGGCGGGTTGGTTGGCAGTTTTACCATCCACCCGCCCTCACCCGACCCGCGCACACCCCTACCCTTATGTAAAGGGTGGACTCATGCTGTGATAGCACGTGGCGCTACTTGGGCCGGTAGTGAAAATGATGGATTGGGTATTTGACCTTCTAAAAGACTATCTCTCATTGAGGGATGGGATCCATACACTCTGAAACTCGTGTAAATGAGCTGAGCCGTTCATGAGTAGCGAGCAAACGCGTTCGATAAGAGTTCGGCTCGAATTCGTTTATTTAATAAACAAGCCAAGCCTAAACCTTAAATTCAGGCTCGTTTAATAAGCAAGCCAAGCTCAAGCATATCTAGGCTTAGTTTATTTGTGTTCGTGAACAAACTTGTTAGTAGGATCGTTAACAAACTCATTAAAAACTTGTGTTTAGGCTTATTAAAAAAATTATAATTTAAGCTTGAATAAGCTCAACATATTCATAACTTTAATTTTTTGGTTTGAATTTTTTATTTCCAATATAAACCAAGTATGTGGAAGTCATTTTTTAAGCTTTCTACATTAATTTTTAACTCTCCCTTATTGTAATTTAAGGCTGCAAATTAATCAAACCGTTCATGAATGGCTCGTGAACAAGCTCGATGATTAACAAGCCAAGTTCAAACATACCAAAGCTCGGCTCTTTTAACTTAAACTCAAGTTCAGCTAGAACCTAAATAATCAAGCTTTTGACCAAGCCAAGCTTGAGCAATTCAAAGCTCGGCTCAGCTCGGCTCGGCTCGGCTCATTTGCAGCCCTAGGTGTGATAATGTGAGGGCTATAGCTAGGTAGGCAAACCAACATACTTTGATCTATTAAAGTTCGGATCTTAAATTAATTTAAATTAAGTCCACCAACCATTTCTCACACAGTTGAAAGTATTTTGAAAAACCGATTGTTGGATTAAATAATCTTTTTATATATATTATGTCTGGCAAAAATCACAATGATCTGACAATTAATTTTTAAAATACAGTTTGCATAACAGTATTTACCGTCTGAATGCTGTAACATTTGTTTAATAGTTTAGCTCTAAGCTATTTTAAAAATCGACTGTTGAATTACTGTGATTTTTAATAACATATATGAGTATGAGAAAATTATTTCATCTACCTATATGTTTTTCAAAATACCTATCCCAATAAAAAAGTAGACCTTAAATTGAGGTTAAAGTCAGGACATTAATGGATACTTCCAATTCACGGCAAACCAATTGCCTCTTTGAAGTCATTTGCTCGTGAAATACACATTAACACATATATGGGGGTGCCTTTTCAGGAAGGACTCCCCCGCCTTATAAGGTTCGCGTAGTTGCCGTCATCGTTCCTTAATATTACGAAGAGACGCAAAGAAGAACCAAATTATTGGGTCACCTCTCTCTTCCAATCCAACGATCCAAAACTCACTTATCCCAACATCCCTTCATCTGAACCGTCAATACTGTCTCTTGGCCTCATTTATTATATGGCCTCATTCCATTCTTGTGTTCATGAATCTTATGTTAAAATTCTCTCTCTCTCTCTCTCTCTCTCTCTCTCTCTCTCATAATATCTGGAGCTAGAATCCATTATTTCAGTGATCAACCTTGATAATGGTAATACAATATATTAAATTTAAAATCAGTTTTAAATTTGAGTGTCTCTTAACATATCGATCTGATTGACTTAATTTACGAAATATGATTTTATTGGGTTCCAACAGGAGGCAATGTTAATGATGCCACCATGGATTGAATCATTACTATCCACCACATTCTTCTCTGTTTGCAGAACGCATAAAGATGTCCCACGAAACGAATGCAACATGTACTGCCTCCACTGCAGAAGCACTGCATTTTGCTTCTACTGCCAGTCATCGCAACACAAAGATCATCTTGTAATTCAAGTGGGTATATATATATTATAATTTTATTAATAATAATAATGTAATAATTCTTAAATGGGGATGGAGGGTAATTGCATGCATGTGTACTTGCAGATCAGGCGGTCGTCGTATCACGACGTGGTTCGGGTTGCAGAGATTGAAAAGGTATTGGATATCAGTGGAGTGCAGACATATGTGATAAACAGTGCGAGAGTTGTGTTTCTGAATGAGAGGCCTCAGCCTAGGAGTAGCGGAAAAGGAGCCTCCTATAATTGTGAAATATGTGGCAGAAGTCTTTTGGACCCCTTTCGTTTCTGCTCCTTGGGATGTAAGGTACGTTGTTTTTCAATTATTATTTTTTCCTCACCTTTTTATATATTCTTTCCCATTTTTACCATCGCATATATATCTACAATTCAACATTTAAATATTTAATTATAAAAAATGCTATTCAACCGCGCATATGTCCAGCCATTTTAAGAAAATGCTACTTCACCCATCGTTCACCACTCATATCATGTGAAACCAATTGTTTTTATGATCGAATTTGAAAGAATAAAAATATTATAATTTTATTGATGTGAATCATGTTCCAATTTAGATGGGTGAAATAGTATTGTTCCCCATTTTAATCATCCTCCATTCATACCTTGACATGGATCCCATGTATTGCTTGAATTATATATGAGAGGATGCATCAGGAGGGGCGGGGCGGGGCGGTTAAAATGAATGACTGAATGGTATTTTGGATTAATTAATATGCCCAATAATTCGCTAGCTAGCTTCATCACCATCCTGTCACATGCATAGATATGTCCACATGCAATAATGCCATCATAGGATACTCTCTTGTTATTTTCAATAGCAAATTGTCATTATGACCAAGGAAAATGCATTATACGTACTATTAAGGAAAATGATAAAACATTCTTCCTATTCCTTATCTTCTTGCCTCCCTTTCCACCTTTTGAGAATCACGTGCATGGGAGTGTGAATTCCTATTTAGCATAGGCTAATTATAAAATCAATCATGCAATGATTATATATATTATTTTTTTGGTTTTGAATTTTTTATTTATAATATTTGCATGGATTAATTTTAATATATATATAAATGTTATTTGGTATTAAATTCAGCTTGTAGGAATAAAGAAGGGTGGGAGTGGTAGCTTTATGTTAAACACCACCAATAATGGGAATGTGGTGGAAAGAAGAGAAGAAGAGGAAGCATTGCGTGAAGGCAGCCAACACGACAGATATGCATGCACGCCGCCTCCAATTCTTCATAATTCAAGGAGAAGAAAGGGCACTCCACATAGGGCACCTTTTGGGTCTTGATTAATTAAACTGATGTATACCTCATATATACATTGCTGCCCTAAACAACCGTAAAGGTGTCATTTCAGATTCCAATTAAATGAAAAGGGAAGGTGGTTCAATTCTTTGGTGCAATTATGATGCTAAATTAATATTGGGCGGATGCAAGCTAGGTGTAAATATAGGTTATCTATATAGAAAAATGTTCTTACGAGAGATACCTTATTTTAACTAAAATCAGTTAAGACCCTTGACTCATTAGATTGGAATCTTAAGATAAATCATGCATTAAGTGAATGGAAATTTAAGGACTTGTGTTCTTAACTGATTTTAATTTAAATGAGGTATAATTAATAAGATTAGGACTCATATATTTTTACACACACATGAATAGTTTATGGATATATATAATTATATATTCTAAGAAACAGTAGCTAATCAGCTTTATTCTATTGTAAAATTTTTCTTTATTTATTCATTTATTTTACATTCTTTAGGATGTAAATTAATATCGTCAAGTCTATAATGATCATAAACTACCATTCAATTGTCTCTTTCGTAAAATGGGAAAAAATATGTTCAAATTTTTAATATTAATTGAGTTAAGTTTGAAATATATATATATATATATATATATATATATATATATATATATATATAGAGGGGTTCTCCCGAGCGACGTCGCTCATGAGCGACGTCGTTAATCCCGAAAGCAGCGTGGACAGACGGCTGTGATTAAAAGTAACTTCTGATGTTGCAGGTTTATGTCGGTTATGAGATAAATGAGAAGTAGGTTAGTTTGAGAATTAATTTCCTCAACTAACAAATTCTTTTTCTCTCCAAGCACTAAGGTCATTATACGTGTCTCTCTCCTAAGCATTAACGATAATTGGCTTTC
>JAESVK010000152.1:3175464-3193571 GCA_017140935.1 Hamamelis virginiana | reverse complement strand
GAAAGCCAATTATCGTTAATGCTTAGGAGAGAGACACGTATAATGACTTTAGTGCTTGGAGAGAAAAAGAATTTGTTAGTTGAGGAAATTAATTCTCAAACTAACCTACTTCTCATTTATTTCATAACCGACATAAACCTGCAACGTCAGAAGTTACTTTTAATCACAGCCGTCTGTCCACGCTGCTTTCGGGATTAACGACGTCGCTCATGAGCGACGTCGCTCGGGAGAACCCCTCTATATATATATATGATCGAAAAATATCATATCAGTCATTTATATCCTCTTTTGGTAATTAAAGTCTTTCCGCGGTTAAAAGACAGACTATTATAGGCCTTTTTGAGCTCTCTTTATATTTATACACTTAAAATTCAATTAACAATTGGATAGGAAATCAAATGAGTCCTACAAAAGTCCACATTGAAAATTTTAATATGAATATTTAACTAATGAGTAGCTTTCATGTCCCTCTCACAAAAGTCCACTTTGAAAATTTAAATATGAATATTAAAAGGTGTGATTTTCAATATGGACGTACTTTTGTGAGAGCTAGGAGACACGAAAGTGGTACATCCAAGTGGGACCAATGATCGCCACTCCTTTCAAAATAACACACTCATGCCGATCAAAGACATTTAATGTCTCTACTTCCATTATGTTGATAAATATTGGTGGATCTTTAAACTTTTGCTAGATTAATGTGTAATAATCAATTCGCCTTGATATATTTTGTGATGAACTTTTGCCGAGTGAATTGTCCATGCCAGTAAGGCAGGTTAATTGTTCTTAACTAATGATTAATTGAGCCTCAGGAAGCAGAGATTGAAAGTCTACTCTCCTAAATTATGCGGCTATCTATCAATTAATTCGATTTTTTGAGCATTAACTAATGTGAAATTACGAGTGGACTTACCTCTGTTAGAGGATTAATTAAAAACCTTGAAAACCGAAGGGTTGGATATGTCCTAGGAAAAACCTTAAAAAGAGAGATCATGATAAGGCATGTCAACACCATGTCAACATGGTCCCATACATGTTGACATGGTGCTTGCAAAGGTTTCAAATTTTGTTGCCGTAAAACCTTAAAAAGAGAGATCATGATCATAAAATACTGACTGTTGGATTTGATGTTCCACGTATACATATCAAGAATGCAAAAAATCGCATTGATCCAATGGTTGATTTTTTTTAAATAGACTTCGATAGTTTTTTTATAATTTTTTCATTATTTTTTATAAATTTATTTCAAATTTGAAAAAACCAACCATTAGATTAATGTAATTTTTTGCATTCATTATAAGTATAAGTAGAATACCAAATCCAACAGTGGTTTCTCGAAATACATATTCCAAGTTGCTCAAATACACGAGAAAAGACAAAAAATGAGAACCAATGGAATTTTCCAAAGGCAATTTGGGCATACTCGATCACAGTGCATGACCTTATGAATCTTTTCGATCATGGTGCTGAGTCCGTGATGAGACACAAAATCACAGACCTACTTTTTATGAAACAATCAAACAATTGTAACCTCTAGGTATATCTTTCATGATTAATTTTGGCCACATCACAATCCTTCTATATCACGGGACAAGTTGGGTAGCTTCCATTTGTTGCCATATATGCAAGTTATATATCTCTTTTATAAAAAAACAACAACAGACTAGCTTGTGGCCGGGTAAAATTATTCCTTAATATATATATATATATATATATATATATATAGGTTAAGAGTACTTTGTTGCCGTTTTTACCCCTCTCTTTGGAAAATTTCTCGAATGCAAATTAGATGATTAGATGATTGTAGCGTAATTTCAAAGTATATCTACAAATTTGGATCCATAAAATTTCCCCCTATCATTGATGTGGCCGGCTATAATTGGATGCATGGATATTGTTCACTTATAAGAATAACATGATCGAGACTAGTTTCGGCCATGAGAGTGCGCCAACTCAATATACAAATTCGGAACCAATACCTACATAAAAGACTTAAGTCCGTTAATTATAAGTCCGATTCATTATATATTAAGTCGGTCCATTTTCTATTTCCTTCCGATGTGGGATAACCCACACGTAAACCTCAACAATTACCACATCACCGCGACATCAACATAACAAATATATTGGTGTTAACCTGACATAACATGCCACATTAGCTAATGAAAAGACATAGTGAATGATTGAGAAGAGATGATAGAAGTAAGGATAATATTTTTCTAAAATTACAATGAAATCCAATTGTAATTGGATTTCCAGTGGATTTCATATTTAATTTGGGCACAAAGCACCCTAATGTCAATAAAAAATTAGTAAAACCTAGTTAGCATATATATATATATATATATATATATCACACACACGGAGTAGTAATTTTCTTATGAGGACTTCCTTATGTGAAGATTGGACTTGGCCTTTTAGTCAATGTAAGATGGGAATTTTGGAAAAACGACCGTTGGATTATATATTCTTCCAATGTATGTCATGCATGCATGCCAAAAAAACACACTGATATGACAGTTAGTTTCTAAAATACAGACTGTGAAAAACTGTAACCATTAAATACTATCATAGTTTTTCATTATCTATATTTTAGAAACCGACTGTGAGATCACTGTGATATTTGACATGTATGTCATACATAGGAAGAATATTCGATCTAATGGTCGGTTTTTCAAAATATTCATCATACATTGACTAAATAGCCAAGACCTCACATAAGTTTACGTGAGGACGTCCTCACAAAAAAAGGACTTAGCCAATATATATATATATATATGATCCATTAAGGTCCGGACCTTAAGGTTAATTTAAGGTCTACTTTTTACTGGGATTGGTATTTTGAAAAACCGGATGTTGGATTAGATTATCTTCTAATGTATGTCATGTTTGCCAAAAATCACAGTGATCCAACGGTCGATTTTCAAGATACAGATTGTTGAACAGTTGTTACAGCATCCAATGGTAAATACTGTTAGAGTGTTTCACGGGTTGTATTTTGAAAACCGATTGTTGGATCACTGTAATTTTTTACAAGCATAACATACATAAGAAGATTATTTAATCCAACGGTTCAATAGCTGTTTTTTCAAAATACCATCGGCTGTATGATAAAGTGGATCCCAAATTAATTTAAGATCCGGACCTTAATGAATCAAGTATATATATATATATTAAATGTCAACATGCATAGTTGATTGATCTGATTAATAATTATCAAAATCTGAATAAAATACACATGCACGGCACCTACCTTAACTTAAAGTCCAACTGATAATTAATTAATAACCCACCCAGAATTTGTGGGCTACCCAGATATGAATTAACGACAATCTTAGCTAATAGGCTAGCGCATCATGACCAAAGATTCACGAAATTGGAATGAAAACCAATTCCCACTGACTTTAACAAGCTTTACCAGTTTTCCCCACATAAGTCAAGAGTTTCCATCTTCAATACATGGACTTACATCAACCATGAAATAAGGACAGGTAACCGAAAATCTCTCTCTCTCTCTCTCTCTCTCTCTATATATATATATATATATATATATATGGAAAAGGAAATTGGTAAGGATCTCTATGTTAACAGTAAAAGGAAAAGGAAATTGCTAAGGATCAGTGGCCTTGTTCTTCCATGTAGTGCGGGGCACCTTCCTTTCGTCCGGTTCACCTGTAAGCGTGGAATATCTTGTTTTAATCCTGTGGAAATATCCCTCCCGCTAACATTTACAGTAGCCAATCACATCACTTTGATCTTGACTATTAAATTACCTTATGTCATAAATGGCAATCGAAAATAAGTAACTGGCAAGATATGATTGGGTGTTACACAACATGGGGATAAGAATGTGATGGCAGAAGATACGTGCCAGATATTCTGTGTCTTTATCTTAAGTTTGTATTATTTTCCATGTTCAAAATGGTATCCTATGCACGTTGTATGTATGTATATAAACAGACAAGCATTAAGGAGAGAGAATGACAAGACAGGTGAAGAGAGAAAAGAGAAGGGGCAACTGTACTGTCCATGGGATTCTCGCACGGTACGTCCAGCCCAAGAAGTTGGCCGCGCGGTACTGCAATATTGCTTCAAAACAAGAGCAGTGCTGTAGTGATATACAAGCCCAAAAATAATTAGCTTCTGTTAGCTTTTGAGGATATATTCGAAAATAAAATTAATAGTCTTTTTTTGCTATTTAATTACCCCAATCCCACTTTATACTTCATTAGTACAAGTTTAGTAGGCTTGATTAATCAACAAGAAGTGAAAAAATTGAGGGTGGGTTTAGCGTGACAGGTGGGTGTCCCGTTTTTAGGTATGAATGACAAATAACAGTCATTCAATATGAAAAGCTGGGCCTAAAAAGAAAAAAAATTGCATTATTCAGTAGTTTTGATTAGGGTTGTCACTCCGTAGAATGAAAACGCTGTCACACTTGTTTATTTCAATAGTAAACCGACATGTAAAACAGAAAAAATAAAAATTAGCAGGCCCAGCTAGCTAAGAAACTCGTATATAGGATTTTCGTTCTCATAGATGCGTCGGTGATGCGAGTACACGGGGATTTCGAGCATTCTCTGAGGAAATAAAAAAAAATGTTAAAAGTCTTGAAACAAACCGCATGAAATAGGTAGCTAGAATACAAGAAAAGAAGGTGCAAACGAGAGAAGACATAGTTTTCAGAAGATAAGAAAGAATACAAGACATGCCACTTGTCAACTTCTCTCTCTCAAAAACTTCTTATACAAGTCTCCCCCACCTCTTTCTCCAAAATTTTAGTGCTGGAGAGACCTATCGACCTAGCTAGCTCCATGTCTAAAGATGAAATATCCTCACAAAGTCTATCAGAGAATCAACCACCACAAGATGATCAAAGAGAAGAAGAAAAAGAAGAAGTTGGTGGTGGAGTAATTCAATCATCAAAAGACTGCAAAGAGCCCCAAACGCCAACTTCTTCCCATCACAAGATCCCAAGAACTCAAAGCTGCCCGCCGGCACCGCGAAAACAAAGGCAAGTATCTTCGCGTAAGAGAAAACGGTCAGAGTCGCAGTTTTTTGAAATTATTGGACGTGACGAGGTTGAATCATTCTTTCAATCAAGCTTTGCATCTTGCACTGTTAAGAAGAAAAGTAGAAGTATATGAAATAACCTTTTTGGGTCTTTTAATTAATTCATGTACAATTTTCATATTAGAATCAGTTAGTGTTGTTTAATTTTCATGTAAGATCATATCGATATGCATCTAAACCCTAGCTTCCATATATAGCTGTACGTGTTCATCTTTGAGATGGAAATCATTAACCATGTAAGGTCTATAATAAAGGCAACTTGTGATTGCCCAATAATTTCCACTGTAATAACATATAATTTTAGGAAAATATGAGCTAGTTCGATTCATTCTTGTTTGCCCTTTTTACACTACTTTGTTATGCACTTAGAGAATTGTGAATCATTTGCTATTAATTTGGTTTTTGATTTAGCATATGCAGCACTGTCCTTGATTAAAATTATTCGAGACTTTGGGATATAAATGGTCAGTGATCATGTAAGGTCTATTATAATATGGTGACAATTGAATTGTTACTCCCAATAATTTAGAACTATAACATAGAATCCAAGATTTTGATTTTTTGGTAGTGCTCAATACTATTTTTATTTTCTTGGTGGTGCCAATTTATTATTGTTTACACTTTTTTACACTATGTTATTTTTCTCTTACAGATTATAAATATTATTATATTGTTTTCCTACTAGCTTGCTTCCTGAAAATTAATTGTGAATCGATCATTAATTTACAGTTTAATTTGATCACTTAATTAAAACTATTTGGAACTAAATATGCATGATCATCATGTATTGATTAGGGATGGCAATTTACCCATCCCTGTGGGGACCCGCATAAGAGCGGGGCGGGTTATTTTTGAATTTTTTGAGGTACGGAACGGGGATGGGATTAAAAATATTTGCCCCGTCGGGATACGGGATGGGAACGGATTTACAGTGCCTCGCCCCGCCCCGCCTATTTATCCCTACCTCGCGGGAATTCTCCATCTCCGTTTATATAAATTTTATATTTAAAATATATAATTTTATATGATACATAAATTATATTTTATATATTCTATTATATATAATATAAAATATAATTTAAATTATTAATTATCTCTTAACTTTTATGTCATTCCTATCAATTTTAACATTTTTAATCATTTTTTAATAATATTGGTTACTTGATTTTCTCTCATCTCGGTGATCTCATTAACAATCTAAAATTTTCTAATCATTCTTATATATTTCCTATATAATAAGTCAAGTCTCCCTTACTGTGTTGAGTTTTTTAACTCTTTCTTTCTTTTCAATTATTCAAGCTTTATCTCAGTTCACGATGACAGGAACAATGTTGTTATAAGTTGCACTTTATACAATTATGTTGTTTGTGTGTAAGGTGACATCTATAATCTATATTCTATAGGGAAAAATACAAAATGTATTTTGAAAAACTAACCGTTGGATTAGATGCACTTATTATAAATTACATACTCGCCAAAAATCAAAACGATCCAACGGTTATTTTCTTAAAAAATCTATCTGGATAAAAATTGTGATATTTTGAAGAATTAAATTGTTACTATAATTTTTCATGAACATTTGTCATAAACTGATCGTTAAATCACTATAATTTTTTGCGAACATGAAATTCATAACAATTGTATTTAATCCAACGGTCAATATATCAAAATCTTTTCTATTATTGGTCCTACGCACACCACCTTATCCATAGTTTGACATATTGTTTGTAAAACCAATATGGAATAGGTATTTTGATAAACTAACGATTGGATTAAATTATATGTGTGTACAGGGACAAACCCAGGAATTTAGGTCAGGTGAGGCAAATTTTAGATAGTTGTTAATCTTTATCCATATTAAAAAAATTGAAAGGCATTTTATTAAAAAATTTTCTTTTATGGTGTTAGTGTTAGTTTAAAGCATGAAGTATAAAAAGTAACAAAAAACTATAATCCATTAATATTCAATAAATATGTTTCAATTCAATACATTTACAATTGTCCTCAACGAGGCCTCATCCTTTGAAAGTGTTGTATGATGGCTTCATTATCAACGCTCTCGAATACTTCTTTCTCTATAAACACAATCAAACTATCATTCATCAATTGATCTCTCATCTTGTTACGCAATCGATTCTTTATAATCTTCATAGCAGAAAATGCTCTCTCCACAGTAGCAGTTGCAACAAGTAGGATCAATGCTAATGTCAAGAGCAAGTAGACTTCTGGATATACTTTGTCTTTTTTGGTCTCAACCAATTTTATAGCAAGATCACTAATCTCATTCAAATATGAAAACTCACTGCTAGAGCGTATATCATAGATATAAGGATTCAACTGATCTCCAAGAACTATAAGCATTCTTCCATTAAATTCATTTGGATAAAATTGAGCAAGGCGTATCAATTTTTCCTTATCAAAGCACTAAATGAATCGCATGGACTTAGACATGCCACACAAAGAAGTAGTTCAGTGGTCGTTTCAGTGAAACGGTCACCTAGCTCTTGAAGTTGTTTATCAATGACCACATAGAATATCCCCACTTGGTAATGATGTAAGTTTGTTACTTGGTGACTTTTACGCCAGGGTCTCCCATAGGCTACATACTTGTCTTCTATGTTAGGAACATCAACATCATATTTTTCACAAAATGAGGAAACTTCGTCAAGCAAAGAGTTCCATCCATTATCCCTTATAAATTGCAATCGTTCCTTAGAGAACTTCACGAGTTTCACGGCATTCACAATGTCTTGATCTTTTTTTTGTAGTGCTTGTGACAATTAATTCATTTGTGATTGCTAATACATTTTTCATCAAATGTACATTGAAGATGAAATCATAGTTTCCCATTTTTTCAAACAATAATTTTGGGATGCCCTTTGATTCAGAGCTCGAAGAATCCTCCAATATTGTTTCAAGAACATCAATAACGGATTTGTACATATAAAGCAAGCTAACCAATGTATTATAATGAGAGCCCCAACGTGTATCACTAGGCCGTATTAGAGTATTTTCTTGATTTAGGCCTTGTCCAGTTGTAAGTTCACCAATATTGAAGGCTTTAGCATGTGTATCTTTAAGCATATCACACCGCTTACATGAGCCTCTAATAACATTCACCACACTATTAACCAAGGTGAAAAGCTCATCGTTGTGTTCATGACTCTTTGCCACGGCCACAAAAGTTAATTGAAGTTAATGTACAAAACAATGAACATAAAAAGCTTGTTCATTCTCCTTCAATATAAGAGCTTTAAGGCCATTAAACTATCCTCGCATATTACTAGCCCCATCATAACCTTGCCCTCGCAACATAGACATGCTCAACTTATGTTTACAAAGAAGTTCTTCAATTGATGCTTTAATAGAGAGAGCAGTGGTACTACGAACATGTTGAATGCCTATAAATCGCTCAACCACATGCCCCTTTTTGACCACATAATGCAATGCAACTGCCATCTGCTGCTTTACAGATACATCACGGGATTCATCAACCAAAATAGAGAACAATGAATCACCAATGTCTTTGAAGATAACATTGAGTGTTTCATTTGCAGCTGCATTAACTATGTCTCTTTGAATATTGGGTGCCGTTAACTTGCAATTGTTTGGTGCATTTCCCCACACAATAGATTTTAATTTTTTTTTTCTGGGCACAATCCAATGTAAAAGGTCAAGGAAGTTTCCCTTATTGTTTGAATTATCAGATTTATCCTGACCACGAAATGTAAGGCCTTGTTTTAGAAGATATCGAAGACAATTGATTGATGTAGTTAATCAAATTCGATAATTTGCTTTGTCTTTCTCTGACTGCTTGAAGATGAATGTTTCGATGCGTTGGTTTGGATTCACCAAAGCCTCACACATCCTAAAAGCTTGATTATGAGAACTATCATGACTCTTTCCAACGTGATCCCATAGCCTTTGAGAATTCTTCCAATCTGAAAACCCTTCACTGACAAAGGTCTCGCCACCTCCTTGGCTTCCCGCTACTTCTTTAAAAAGATAACAACACAAGCAAAAGGCCTTCTCTTTTGAAATGCTATTGTCTAACCACCAAGAGTACATGTCAAACCATTTGGGATTGAACTTCCGTGTTCCTTGTGCGTTTTTCTTGCGTGGGAAAACATGGTTGCGAGGTTGGCATGGACCCCTTCGCCAATAGGCAATTCGAACTTGGTCTCGAATATTAGAATCATAAGTCAATATTAGAGGTCGTTCCACAGGATCCGCAGGGAGTTCTGCCAAGTTAAATTCACCACTCTTCTTTAAACCATCATCCGATCCATCCTCATTATGTTCTCTATAGGAGGTGTTGGAGCTCCCATCTCTGGACTCTCATGGGAACCACCTTCCTCCATTATTCTCTTTAAAGGAGGAGTTGGGACTCCTAACTCCAGCCTTTCATTTGAAGTGCCTCCGCCTATTCTTTTCTTTAAAAGAAGTGTTGAGGCCTCGGCCTCCATCTCCGTTTTTTTTTTTTTTTAAATAGGAAAACATATCTGTTTTAAAACTTAAAGTTAGATTAAATTTGAAACACTAGTATCATAGATTCATAACAATTTATTTAGTGCATTATCTTCATTTCTTCCCAACCCCCGAACTACAAATCACAATAACGAGCCAAACTCGTCCAACAAGTCAACAATTCAACATATATTAAGTCATCAATTATCCAACATATAACTTTTAATCCACTAGGATAGCAACACAAGTATTAATTCACTAACATCAATATTTCTTTAAGTCTATAACATCAATATTAATTCTGTAACATATAACTTTTAATCCACTAGGATAGCAACACAAGTATTAATTCACTAACATCAATATTTCTTTAAGTCTATAACATCAATATTAATTCTCTAACATATAACTTTTAATCCACTAGCATAGTAACACAAGTATTAATTCACTAACATCAATATTTCTCTAACATCAATATTAACTCACTAACATCAATAGTAATCAACAATTCAATATCAATATAGGAATCTAACATATAAATTTAATCCACTAAAAGTTTAAATGAATACTTCATAAGTCAATACCAATTTCAGATTAAAGGGAGAAAAAAAAATTTGGGGGCAATCTCTCATACCTCGTTTGCTCATGGTTGCTTGTTTTGGGTTGTGCCTTTGAGCCAATACAACTTGGAAGTTGATAAACTTAGCAAAGAGCAATTTATGAGAGTGAGAGAGAAAAAAAAATTACTTTTGAATCTATGCTTTAGTCTTGAAAATTTGAAATAAATTATGTGAATCAAATTCCAAGTCTTCAACTCATAATGGGTGTTATGTGTCTAAAGAACTATATATCCAATAAACTACATTCTAAAATGTTTAATGAATAAGCCAAAGATTGGTATTAATTAAACCATTTTTTTCCTTACATTTTTATTTATTATTTAGGAACATTCAAACCCTAAATTAGTGTTTGCTTAATGCTTATAACATTGAGGGGAGAGAGAGAGAGAGAGAGCTTACCGTGAAGAGAGGTCAGGAGTAGTGGAGTCTGGACGTCTATGGAGACCATGGGATGAAGCCGTGAGCCTGTGAGGCCGTGAGGGAGGGAGAGAGAGGTCTGGAATGTTTGGGGGGATTTTGGGGATTGGGATTAGGGTTAGACAGAGAGTGGGATTATAGACTTAAAGTTAGAGAGAGAGAGTTACTGAGTCAGGAAGTCAAAGTTATAAAGTAAATAAAAATTTTTGAGTGAGAAGTTAAAGTATAAAAAAATTTTGAGTGGAAAGTTAAAGGGAATGGGGTTAGAAAGTCAGAGAACCAGAAAGTTAGAAAGTGTACACATGACACATCATATATACAAAAAAATCACATTGATCAAACGATTAATTTAAAAAAAAAAAAAATCATACTTTTGAGATGAAGTACAAAAAACTATAAAAAATTGTTACAATTTTTTATAATTCATAATTCTTGTTTTGAAAAATTAGCCATTGGATCAATGTGATTTTGGGCATGCATCATGTATATAAGCAAAATATGTCATCCAACGGTTAATTTTCAAAATATCTAATCTAACGCTTGCTTTTTCAAGTGGATCCATTTGAGGGAGTCGTTGAAATATTATTTATTTTAAAAGTATATTACAATTAAGTGTGGTTGGAAATATATTTATTTAAAAAGAATATTACAATCAACAAGCAATTTAGTGGATTAGACTCTTAAAATACAAGCTTTTTAGTGAGGTAATGGATTCGACCCCTCTCGAAAGCACATTTAGTGCATTATATTTTAAATTTCTTATCAAAATCACATTTAGTGCATTATATTTTAAATTTATTATTGAAATGGCAGGGATGAAAAGTAATTTTATAAGCGGGAACAGGGACAGGGGAGTAGAAACCCCACCCCACCGCCATTCCTAGTATTGTTTCTTTCTTAGATGATCTCTTTTACAAAACTTTTTTTTTTTTTGGTCTCTAGAAAATAAAATCGGGAACAAAGCGCGCTGTCATTCTTTGACAACCCCCAATCTATTCTATGTATGAATTATTAAGGAAATACAGAAAATATCAATGTTATCAAACTCGGACCGGCTTGGCTGGTTTAACCCACAAAAATCCATTCAAGTTAAAAACCGCTCTCTTCACCCGGTGGTTGGACCGATCAACCCGGTTAAAAAACCGGGCGGTTTTTTTTTTTTTAAGGTGCTAAAATGACTAAAATAGCCCCAATCTTTTTAAAATCTCTTAAAGCCAAGAAGACTAAAAAGACAAATTAGTCTAAAAAAATCCCAAATAGCAAAAAGAAACCCAAGCACCTAATCTAATAATACAATATTTTTATCTTGCATTTTAAAATATATATATATATAATAAAGATTGATCAATAGTAATTATCAATTTTCAATTTTGATGACTGCACATAAATTCAAATATATGAATTGATTGTACAAATATTTTTAAAAAATTATATTTTGAACCATTTATAGCTATTATTCTAATAAATAAATAAATAATATATTTATGATGTCACGGTTGAACCGGTTGACACGGCGGTTGAACCAGTTGACCCTTAATCTAGTAACTTTTCCGATTTGATGAAAGGTCTGGATTTTAAAACAATGGAAAATATATGCTTATATTCTCTGAAAGGTACATATTTCATTAGAATTTTTGAGGTAGCTTTGAAAATTTATGAACAGAGATTTCAGTAGAGCATATAACGTACAGACACCATTATCAATTTGTTAAGTATTATTACCAAAGAAGAAAAAAAATTTCAACTGTAAAGACATACTTTAATTTTAATTCTGAAGCTAATTATGGAAGAGAGAATGGTAAACTTTTTTGAAGGTTTTTCACTGTAGGAAATATATTTCAAGTGTTGGGATTGTCTTTTCTGCATGTGTCCGGCCTTTATTCTAGCTGCATGTGTGATGTACTTTCAAGAATTTGCAGCATATATTTGTTTAGGCAATTCTATTCTTACAAATGTCTTTTTAGAGATCAACACATGCCATAATTAAATGGAAATCATTTTGCAGTAATTAAATTAGATTACCATTTAACATAACATTAAAGCAATATTAATCCATACGAGCGTTTGTACGAGAAGGTAATTGCTTGCTATTCTCTCTCTCTGTCTCTCTGTCCACAATTTGGGATGTAGCATACTAGTATGGTAAGTACGTACCAACCCTAGCCTCTAGCTCTTCATAAAAAAAACGCAAAGGAAGGAAAAAGAAGAGAGAAAGTGTACTACCCTTTTATGAAAAACGATGTATACAAAGATAAAAAGTGTAGTTTCGTGGGTTAAGACAATCAGATTGGATGAACAGCGAAGGAGGATATTAGGCCTGCTTTATAGGCTAGGGCTAATGCTGTTTTTTTAACTTCTTCTCCGTAAACTTTTGTTTTCTTTTACCAAAAACACAGAAGGAAAAAAAAATGGAGTACAACCAGATGGGGTTTACCACTTGCTCGCCACTAATTTTATGCGGCGTGCTCCTTGTTTAGATTTTACCCGTACTTTATGGCCAGTGGCGAAGCTACATGGAGAGCGGAGGCCAAAGCTACATGGAGATGAGTGGGGGCGCAACTGCCACCCTTCTATTTTTTTTTTCTTCTAATTTTATACCAATAAATTTGTAAAATTTTGAATTTATCTCTCCTTAAATATCTTTAACCCTTTCATTTTACCTTCCAATCCTCACTTTTTTTTTCCTCTATAAAAGCCCTAATTGCACCCCCAATGTTTTCAAAATAGAAGATAGTTGTTCATGTATTGAATTAAAATATAATTTATCGGCTTCTATTAAAAGGTGTGCCTTATGCAACTTTGCGTAAGGTAACCTCTATAGGAGCAAATGTAGATTATATTTTGAAAAATTGATTGTTGGATTAGATGAACTGCTTATGAATTTTATGTTCGCCAAAAATCATTGTGATCTAACGATCAGTTTCTTAAAAAACTAACTAAAAAAAACCGGTGACATTTTAAAGTAGAAAAAAAGTCACAATTTTTCATTGTGATATTTTTTAGAAATTGGCCTTTAGATCACTCTGATTTTTAGCGAACATGAAGTTCTTTAGCACATCATCAAATCGAATAGTCAGTTTTTCAAAATATGGTTTGTACTTGGCCCTATAGAAGTCACCTTACGCAATTTGGCCCTATAAAAGTTACTGTGATTTTGCATAAGGTACACCTTATGATAGAAGCCCTGTGATTTATCATATATCAATGAATTATAAATTTTTGGAATTTTTTCTGCCTCAAACTAATACGACAAAAAAAATTGAACAAATGTGTTCATGATTTTTTGAATTGTAATAAGGTTCTAACAACCTTTAAATTTTTTGAATTGGAATAAGGTTCTAACAACCAATTAAAGGTCACATTTGCACTAGCTTTACCTAATATCATTTTCAGAGAATTATTTTTTAGCATATCTCTTTGGAATTATGCCCAAATCAACTCTTGATATATTAAATTCGTAGTATAAGTTATTGTGGCAAAAATTAGGAATGACCTAACTTTGACCAACTATCCTATATCTCTCAAGTCATCTAAATGTGATTATCACTTATCTCTATGGATCAAGTAGAATTTTGAGTTCTAAAAGTGATTTTAAGAAAAGCTAGTTCAAACGAGGCTAAAGTTCG
Organism: Hamamelis virginiana; assembly: GCA_017140935.1. Classification (NCBI taxonomy): domain Eukaryota; kingdom Viridiplantae; phylum Streptophyta; class Magnoliopsida; order Saxifragales; family Hamamelidaceae; genus Hamamelis; species Hamamelis virginiana. Next base: position 3,179,368 of record JAESVK010000152.1, on the reverse strand, counting down.
CCTCCCCTAAACTGAATTCCTGGCTTCACCCCTGGATACATATTCTGAAAAACTGACTGTTGGATTAAATACTGTAATTATGCATGTCATGTATGCCAAAAATTACAATGATCTAACAGTCGGTTTTTCGAAAATGTCACTAAGAAAAAGTGTAATATTTTTCAACAGACACAATTTTTCATAATCTATATTTTTGAGATTTTGACATATATAGGACTACCATAATTTTTGGCATATATGACATCCATAAGAAGAATATTTTTGGCATACGTGATTTTTGGAATGTATGACATACTACATAACTTATGTACATAAGCATAAGCTTACAAGATGAGGACTGTGTCCATGGGTTAATATATATTTATTATTTTTTGGGAGGAGGCATGAAAGATTGCATGGGGGGAGATATTCTTCACTGTTGTAAATATGGTGGATGACCACCCATCTTCTTCCTATGTAACCCCCTCTAGCTTTAACACTTGTAACCCCCTCTATTCCTTGTAACCTATACCCATTGGTCTCTCCCTATTTAATCTTGTAAGCCTATAAAAGGAGGACTTAGGCCCCTTGAATAACACACATGCAAGACAATATTTTCTTCTCCTATCTCTTCTATTTTAGTTTTTATTACTTTTATAATACGTTATCAGCACGAGGTTCTAACCAAGTTGTTCCTACGTTTGGTGGATATAGTTTTTTTTTTTTTTATTATGGTATTTTTTTTTTCAAGAATAATTATAGTCTTTTAAATTTTATACTAGTCATGAAAAATCCTCTCTTCCTGAAGCAAGAGAGTGATTAAAAATAAAAACTATTAGTTTTATTGTTCATGAGATTCTTGATGCTGAAATCCATCTTACTGCTATGAATCTTGGCAATACAATTAAGAGAAAAATCAGGCATCCCAGAAGGATTGCGCCAAGGCAATGATTTTTCTTCGCCATCACCTTAATGAGGGCTTGAAAAATGAATATCTTATAGTAAAGGACCCCCTTGTCCTTTGGAAAAATTCAAAGGAAAGATATAACCACCAAAAGATAGTGATTCTTCTAAGAGCCCGTTATGATTGGATGCACTTAAGGTTGCAAGATTTCAAAACAGTTGCAGAATATAATTCTGCACTTTTCAAAATCAGCTCTAAATTGCAATTATGTGGAGAGAAAATCACTGAAGAAAATATGTTGGAAAAAACATACTCCACATTTCACGCCTCGAATGTGCTCCTGCAGCAGCAATATCAAGAGCGTAGGTTTGCAAAATATTCTAAATTGATTTCATGTCTTCTTGTGGCTGAACAAAATAATGAGTTGTTAATGAAAAATCACCAATCATGTCCGACTGGCTCTACATCTATCCCTGAAGTGAATGTGGCATCATCTAGTGGTCGTAGTCTTAGCCGTGGCTTTGGCCGTGGTCTTGGCCATAGAAGTGGGCGAAGCTGTGGTCAAGTGTGGTATGAAGGGGCATTGGTCGCTGTGAACCAGCCAACTTGGATCGGGAGGCCTCTCTCGTTCACTCTTGGGGTGATGTTTATCTTGAGTGGATTGTGGATGATGTTTATCCGTCTCGATTTATCCTTCTCTATTATCCACATTTATCCTTCTCTATTATCCACTCAAGATAGGGTATTTTGAAAAAGGGATAAGAGTTTGTAAAAAACTAGGAGTCACCACCTTATTTTTAGGGAATAAGGAAACCACAAAAAAAGAGTTTTATTTTCAATAAAACATTGACCCCATATTTTGGAAAAGCATGGTCTTTCGAATCAAAGTTGGATTCGGGGGCAAGGTTACGAAGTGGGAAGGTTCCAAGGATCTCCTTGTAGGCACCCACCTCGCCCTAATTAAAGGTCTCCTAATTAAGTTTGGGCTTTATCAAAATCTTTTCAAAACAATCCTAGTTATCTAATCAATCACAAAATATGATATATAATATATAATAATAATATGTAGTATGAAAGTATACACAATCCTAATGGTCTTAAGAGACTAGAAGTCAACCTAAGATTGGACTTGCATCCTATTGATTGCCTACGTACCTTATCAATTGCTTGACAAAGATCAAAGTCCACGTAGTTCGATTACCTTAGGACTCTCCTATTGTAATGAACCATATAGCCAAAAGAATTCTATCTTATCTAGGACTCTAACTTCGAGAGTTTGGATTTGATCAAAACACTTTTCTTGGCATAAAAGATGGAATTTCATTCCGTTTTAAACACTTTCAAAATTTTAGAACTCTTTTCGAAGTAGAATCCTAAACCAAATAGAACTCTATTACTATAAAAATTCTTACAACAAAGGATAGTCTTAAGTGGGATCAAGTGATCCCCCTAATCCTAGGGTTTCTAGCTAATCCTAGGTTAGTTTAAATACCTAAAACATTAAAATATGCATGCTGGAATTTCTGGAAAATAAATAAAAAAAATATCATCAAAAATATAAATAATGCATGAAAGTGTCCTAAATGCAATCTAATTATTCTATGTGAACCTAGGCATGTTTCTATGTTGATTTTGGCCTAAAAAGTGAGTTTTAATACACTTTTAAATTACTTTAAATCCATGGACAGATTTATAAGTAATCAAAAAGTGGGTTTAAAACCCATAAAATAAAAGAATAAAAGAAGTGAAAATTGCCTAATATGCAATCTAATATGATATATCAAAATAATCATAATCAATTTCATCACAAGGGGAAGAGACTTACCTTTGCATGCTCCCTCGAACACAAATCATATCATTCAAACAAGACATAAGTAAAATATAAACCTAATATTAACAATATAAAACTATTTAAAAAAAAAAAAGAACTATTTTAATAAACTAAACCCTAACCTATCATGCATACTAATAAACTAAATCCTATGCATACTAATAAAAAGAAAACAATAAAAGAAAAAAGAAAAAAAAAAAAAAAAAAAAAAAAAAAAAAAAAAAAAAAAAAAAAAAACTAACCTCTTTCTCTGCCTCCTTGCTTCGAGCCTTCTCCTCAAGCTCCAATCCTTTTCTCCAAGGACTCTAAGGACCTCAAAAACTTTAAAACTTAAGCTAGAGTGCTATCGGGGAGGCTTGTGCAATTGCTCAAGCCTCTACTCTCCAAGCTAATTCTCTATAGCTTATACTGTGTGTTGTAACTGATTTCAGGGTCCTCTATTTATAGGTTCACAAAGCTATAGCAAGCTTTTCACTTTTCCGATGTGGGACAGAGTGAATTTCATTATTCTACACTACATGCAGGCTCGTTGGGCCCGTTTTAAGTCCAAATTTGACGATTCAAGCGTCAAAACGATCGTGATTCGATTCTCCATGTTTTAAGAAGTGTTTGAAGTGATTCGAGACAAGATCGACAATCATTCAGGGCTTTTGTGATTCAAAGGACAAAACTGCCATTCAGTCACAAAAGACCTTATTTTCTATCAAACCTGGCTCAGAATGTCATGAAATTTTGCAGGGATGTTCCTAGACTCTCTAAAAACCTAATGCAAAAAGAACCGACTCAATCTGACCTAAAAACTTACATGTGATAATGACCTCTACCTAATTACCCACAAAGGGTAAAACTGGCAACTTAGGGTTTTGACACCCTATTTCACCTCTAATCATAGGCAACCATTCATGACCATACTCATGGTCAAAAATGGATGTCTACAGAAGCCCCTCGTTGATGTTCATGGCTTCGCCAGTGAATATCAACGAAAACAAAAGACATCCCATTTTTGACACAACAAAATAGGGATAATTGACTAACAATTATTTTGAAAGCTTCGCTTCAAATTCTCTCTTCTTGGAAGTTTCACTTCTAGTTATTTCAAAGATTTTGGAAATTGCATTTCCAATAAAAATTTGAGAGTTTTCAACTCATTACTAGAAATTGCATTTCTAGTTATCTTAAGGATTATCAAT
>JAESVK010000152.1:3157652-3175454 GCA_017140935.1 Hamamelis virginiana | reverse complement strand
AGGATTATCAATCCTTTTGGAAATTGCATTTCCAATCATCATAAAAATCTGGGAGTCTACGACTCATTACTAGAAATTGCATTTCTAGTTATCTTAAGGATTATCAACCCTTTTGAAAATTGCATTTCCAATTATCATATCTTTAGAAGGAATCTCACACTCATTTCTAATTATCTTCAAAATTGCTAATCACACTTCATCAAATATAGACTTCGTCTATCAACCACCATATTCTAACTCATCAAATCTCCTATGTCAGATATGAACTTTGCCAAATGTCAAATATGGGCTTCGCCATATGTCAAATATGGACTTCGCCATATGTCAAATACGGACTTCACTTAACAAAATTCTTATTCTAAATGCCATATGTCAAATATGGGCTTTGCCATATGTCAGATATGGGCTTCACTTAATAAAATTCTTATTCTGAATGCCATATGTCAGATATGGGCTTTGCCATATGTCAAATATGGGCTTCACTTAATAAAATTCTTATTCTGAATGCCATATGTCAGATATGGGCTTTGCCATATGTCAGATATGGGCTTTGCCTATACGCTCATCATTTCCAAATCATTATCTCACATCATTCTCTTACAAACTATCATCAATATCAACCATGTGAATCTCATTCACTTTTTCTTATCAATTCAGATTGGCTTTCATCTATTCAGACTACTTCCAATTACTCTCTAAGATATTCTACACATCAATCATTAGATCAAAAATGCATTTTATTTCAAAAATGCATTCCAAAAATGCATTCCAAAAAATGCATTTTATTTCTTCATATTTTATATTGAATTTATTTAATATATTTTTTTAAAAGGTATGGATCTTAGTATTGGATCGCTCCGCTCCAAGATAAATGGTGAAGAGATATGTCTAGCAGATAGTGCTACTACTCATACAATCCTTCGGGATCAAAAATATTTTTCCCACATAACATTAGTTGAAGCTAATGTAAATACAATATCAGGTCCTGCAGACTTGATTGATGGTTCCGGAAGAGCCACAATAATGTTACCATGTGGCACGATATTCCATATTAACGATGCCTTATATTCAGTCAGATCCAAAAGAAATCTGCTAAGTTTTAAAGATATATGTCATAATGGATATCATATTGAGACCACATGTGAAAATAATAAAGAATATTCATGTATTACTCGTATTGTTTCAAGCCAGAAGCTTGTAGTGGAAAAATTGCCTGTTTTTTCTTCAGGATTGTATTATACAACAATAACAACAATTGAATTAAATATGGTGATGAGCCAGATCGAAGCTCTCTAACCCAAACATTTTTATGCTTTGGCATGATAGACTTGGGCACCTAGGGTCAACAATGATGAGGCAAATTATTGAAAATTCACATGGACATCCATTAAAGAACCAGAAGATTCTTTTGTCTAGTGATTATCGATGTACTGTTTGTTCACAAGGAAAATTGATTATTAGACCATCTCATACAAAAGTCCTTGTTGAATCCCCAACATTTTTGGAACGAATCCAATGGGATATCTGTGGACCAATTCATCCACCATGTGGACCATTTCGTTATTTCATGGTGCTAATAAATGTCTCATCCCGATGGTAACATGTTTGCTTTCTACTCGCAATGTTGCATTTGCTAAGCTCCTTGCTCAGATCATTCGGTTACAAACACATTTTCCAGATTATCCAATCAAGAAGATCCGCCTCGATAATGCTGGTGAATTTATATCTAAAGCCTTTAATGATTATTGCATGTCAGTTGGGATTGAGGTGGAACATCCAATTGCTCATGTACACACACAGAATGGTTTTGTAGAAACCTTTACCAAACGACTCTAACTAATTGCTCGACATTTACTTATAAGCAGTGTTTTAAAAACCGGACCGTTCATCAAACCGGAAAAGTTACCGGGTTAAGGGTCAACCGGTTCAACCGGTTGAACCGCCGGGTTGAACCGTGACATCATAAATATATTGTTTATTTATTTATTTAATTATTTATTAGAATAAAAGCTATAAATGATTCAAAATATATTTTTTTTTTAAATATTTGTACAATCAATTCATATATTTGAATTTATGTGCAGTCATTACAAATATTGGGACTATTTTAGTCATTTTAGCACCTTAAAAAAAATTAAAAAAATTATTTAAAAAAAAAAACCGGGTTGACCGGTTTTCTAACCGGTTTTTTGACCGGTTGAACCGGTTGACCCGCCGGGTTGAACGGTTTATTTGAAAATGGATTTTTGAGGGTTGAACAAGCCGGATAGGGGACCGGTTCCCGGTCCAATAGGTTGAACCGGCCGGTCCGGTCCGGGTTTAATAACACTGCTTATAAGGACAAAGTTACCTATTTCTGCTTGCGGACATGTCATTCCTCATGCTGCAGCATTGGTTCGCATTTGACCGACTGCTAATCACCAACAATCACCATTTCAACTGGTACTCGGTCAAATTTCAGACATTTCCCATTTACGAGTGTTTGGATGCGCAGTACAAGTTTCAATTGCACCTCCACAATGCACATAAATGGGCCCTCAACGTCGATTGAGAATATACATTGGTTTTGATTCACCATCAATCATCAGGTATCTTAAACCTTTGACAGGTGATGTTTTCAGAGCAAGATTTGTGGATTACCATTTTGATGAGGTCAATTTCCCGTCGTTAGGGGGAGATAAGCTACCAAAAGAGGAACGACGTGAAATTATTTGGAATGCATCATCCATGTCTCATCTTAACCCGCGCACTGCTCAATGTAAAAATAAAGTACAGAGAATCACTCATCTTCAGAAGATTGCCAGCCAATTGCCTGATGCATTTATAGATACAGCTAAAGTAACCAAGTCCTATATACCGGCTGCAAACACACCAGCAAGGATCAATATACCAATTGGAAACTGCTATTATGACAGCTAATGAATCATCCATGACACGCTTGAAGCGTGGTTGACCCTTGGGTTCAAAAGATAATTCCCCGAAAAAGGAAAACAAAATGGCAACAAAATACAAGTCTTAAAGAAAATAGCACTCCTGAACAGGCTATTCTCACAATTTCTAAAATAATAACCCCCGAAGAGGAAAGTGTCATTAAAGTGACAATGGCCCTGAAGAGGCAATAATCCCTGAAGAGATACAAAATCATGAAGAGGCACAAGTACTTGCAAATGATGAAATTTCCATAAATTATGCACCTACAGGGGAATTGTGGGGCCGTACAGAAGTGGTTATTAATGATGTATTTTGCTTTGCAGTAGCCACATAAATAACTGCGCAGTGTCAATGAATGTCGCTGTAGACATGATTGGTCAAAGTGGAAAAAAGCAATCCAAGTAGAATTGGGTCAAAGTGGAAAGAAGCAATCCAAGTAGAATTGGATTCTTTAGCAAAATGCAAAGTATTTGGGCCTGTAGTCCCAACACCCAATGATGTGAAACCTGTAGGTTATAAATGGGTGTTTGTAAGAAAACGTAATGATAAAAATGAAATTGTTAGATACAAAGTACGTCTAGTAGCACAAGGTTTCTCACAAAAACCTGGGATTGATTATGAAGAAATGTATTCACCTGTGATGGATATTATTACGTTTCGATATTTAATTAGCCTATCAGTCTCAAAAGGACTAGACATGCGTCTCATGGACGTAGTTATTGTATATTTGTATGGCATGCTAGAAAATGATATTTATATGAAAGTCCCTGAAGGATTTTAATTGCCTGAAGTAAATACATCACAACCACGAAATATGTACTCAATTAAGTTGAGACGATCATTATATGGATTAAAACAATATGGAAGAATGTGGTATAATCGTCTCAGCCAATATTTGATCAAAGATAGGTATATTAACAATCCTATATGCCCTTGTGTTTTTATAAAGAAATCAGAATTAGGATTTGCCATCCTTGCAGTATATATTGATGATATAAATTTATTTGGGACTCCTGAAGAGCTCACAAAAGCGGCTAAATATTTAAAGGATAAGTTTGAGATGAAAGACTTAAGAAAAACTAAATATTGTATCGGCCTACAAATCGAGCATAAGTCCAATGGAATTCTCATACATCAGTCAACATATATCAAAAAGGTCTTGAAGCAATTTAACATAGATAAAGCACATCTATTAAGTTCTCAATGGTCATTAGATCCCTTGATGCTAAGAAAGATCATTTTCGTCCAAATGAAGAAAATGAAGCACTCTTTGGTCCTGAAGTACCATATCTTTGTGCAATTGGTGCTTTATTATACTTAGCACAGTGTACAAGGCCAGATATTGCATTGTCAGTTAATTTGTTGGCAAGATTTAGCCCTGCACCAACTCGACAACACTGGAATGGCATGAAACATATCTTACGTTACCTTCGTGGGACTACAGATTTGGGTTTATTTTATTCAAAGGAATAAACTCTAAAGGATATGCAGATTATGGATACCTTTCTGATCCTCACAAGGCTCGCTCACAAACAGGGTATGTATTCACATGTGGCAATACTGCAATTTCTTAGCGATCGACCAAGCAGACTTTTACTGCCACTTCCTCTAATCACTCTGAGATAATTGCAATTCATGAAGCAAGACATGAATGTGTATCGTTAAGATTGGTAGTACAACACATTCGAAATGCATGTGGGTTATCTTTGATTACAAGCACTCCAACAACAATTTATGAAGACAATGTTGCATATATTGAACAAATCAAAGAAGGATACATCAAAGGTGAGAGAACCAAGCATATCTCACCAAAGTTTTTCTTCACTCACGAACTCCAGAAGAGTCATGAAATTGAAGTGAAGCAAATATGGTCCAGTGATAATATTGCAGATTTATTTACCAAAGGTTTGCCATCATCAACATTCAAGAAATTGACATATGATATCGGGATACGTCGTGTTTGTGATTAGTCAAGTTGATACTCATCAGGGGGAGTATTATCACCACATCTACTGCTTATCTGGACATATGCACGCTATACTCTTTTTTCTTCGTCCAGGTTTTGTCCCACTGGGTTTTACTGGCAATGTTTTAACGAGTCAGTTTCTTTAGTGAGTCCAACATCACTCCAAGATTTACAAATGTTGTACTATTTTTCCTTTGCTACATTTTTTCCCACAGGGTTTTTTCTAGTAAGGTTTTAATGAGTCACATTATCTTAGCGTGGTGGACATCCAAGGGGGAGTGTTGTAAATATGGTGGATGATCACCCATCTTCTTCTTATGTAACCATCTCTAGCTTTAAGGCTTGTAACCCCCTCTATCCCTTGTAACCTATACCCATTGGTCTCTCCCTATTTAATCTTGTAAGCCTATAAAAGGAGGACTTAGGCCCCTTGAATAACACACATGCAAGACAATATTTTCTTCTCCTATCTCTTCTATTTTAGTTTTTCTTGCTTTTATAATATTCACATACTATTTGTTTTTTTATCGAAAATTTGGCCATAGGTCCCAGATTAGATAACTTTCATACGAAAAGTCCTCCTTGAACTTCTTTTCTGCAATAAATCCTTTTGACATGATTAGGACAAAAACACCCTTAGTTTGATTTTCCTTTGGGAGGGGTTATTTGCAGCACAGCATTTACTAAAGGCAGCCTATTTTCTAAGTACAACCCACCCATTTGTATTTTTACTAAAAGCAGCACAATAAAAATTTAATTAATATACCCATCTTAATTAATATACAATAAAAAATATGTGTTCGTGTTCGCGTTCGAACTGCTAATGCCGAATATGAAGCTTTATGCTCCGTTTGGTAGGAGGGATGGGAAAATAGAAGGAAAGAAAGTAGGAGGGATGGGCTTTCCTTCCTCAGAGGAGGGAAACCATTTTTCCTTCCTATGTGTTTGGTATGATGGATGGAAAGGTGGTTTCCTTCCTTCCATGTGTTTGGTAAATTGGGAGAAGGGAAAGGAAGTAAAGCACCTAAATTACAATTATACCCCCACATATATAGTTTTAGTAAATGCATTTACACTATTTTAAGATTTTGAAAACAATTTTAATTTTTGTTAAGTAAACACATTTTCTAAATTTTGAAAACTGAAAATGGAAACTGTTTTTAAAAAATTTTCAAAGAAAATAAAAATTATAAAAAATTTTACCAAGTAAAAAGTGCCCTTTTTTTTTTTTTTTTTTTTTTTTTTGCATTTTTTTACAAGAAATTGTAAAATTCGGCATTTAAGCTATTAATTTATTTGTGTGCTAACTTATAATTATCTCTTTTACTCTTACGATTTATTTATTTTTTAATCTTTTACAAAAAAATGTGAATTTTTTATTATTTTGATTTATATTAAAAATTATTTCTATTTTTGAGATCATAATAAATTGGCCCAGCAAGTTGATCCAGGTTGGACCAACCTGGATCTAAGCCCCTATGCGCCCATAGTGTAGCAAAGCAATTCTTTAAGTAATAATAGATAAGGGCAATTGTGGGTTTTTATTAAAATATAAAGGACAAAATTGGAAATTTAGTTATCCAAAAACCCATCCACCGTTTTCCTTCCTCAAATCCGCCCACTTTTGGGCGGATGAATTTTGGCTGCTAATCCTCCCACTTTTCCTTCCATATTGAAAAACCTAATCCCTACTAGATCACACGAATTTCACCACTTTTAAATACAAGTAACAAGTATGAGATAAATCAGCCACACTCAAGAAACATATATATCAAAGAACACAGAATGAATCAACTATCAAGAGGAATCCATGAACACAAGAATCATTCCATCCTTTTTGATAGTTTGAAATCACATCAACAAATAATGATCGAACACACGATATACGTGGAAACCCTTTCGGGAGAAAACCACGGGAGAACAAGAGCAATCCACTATGAAAAAAGAGTTACAGAGATTATACCATACACTCTATCTCACCAACCCATGGCCTAGTGTACTGAGATCTCCTCAACTCAGTCCATCGAGTCCTCCTTCTTCAAAGCTTGCTCATCAACTACACAAGTAGTCTCACTCTTGATGTCTACATCCAAGAGTCATGAGAATGATCCTATCTCCACAGATGATTCTCACAAAATGCATGTAAATGTGGTTTCCAAGGTTTCTAATCCATTCTAAGAAAGTTCATGATCAAATGATGAATATTCAAGCTCAATCTCAATTTAGAAAGTGAGAACAACAGCCCACAAGTGAATAATCAAGATAGATCTAGGAATGTAAATGATTTCTGGCGGCTGAGGTCACTAGAATCTCGAGTGACCTATTCCTTTTATAGTAACAACAGTAACCAATGAGAAAACAAGGTAAAAATTAGGCAAAAATAGGGTTTTGCACGAACTTGGATCGATCCAGGCAAGACTTGGATCGATCCAAATTGAATTGGCCAAAAAACCAGCATTCTGTAAAAGAGTTTAACTCGAAACTGGATCGATCCAGCCAAGGCCTGGATAGATCCAACTTGGCCAATTTACGATCTTTCAAATATGCATTGTGAAGGTGCAAACATTGGATCGATCCAGGTCAACCTTGGATCGATCCAAGCATTCCTAAATTCCCAATTTTCACAGGTGCAAAACATGGGATCGATCTAGGTCAACCTTGGATCGATCCAAGTATTCATAAACCCTGATTTTACAAGTTTAAACATGAATATAATGGAATCTAACCTCCTAGGTTCACACTTTAGGTCACTAGGTCACTTACCATCCTAATCCATGAAGATATAGAATCATTTTGGCACAGCTTCACTTGTGATCATCAGTACACATCTATAAATGTACAATCCCAAACCAAGTTTTGAAACGAAACTAGCCAACACACAAACACTAAACCTAACAATCTCCCCCTTTGGCAGTTTCGTGACAAAACTAAAATATAAAACAAGAGAAACAAGAAAATGAATCTAAGAAACCTTGAAACAAGATTCACTCCCCCTCACTTGTACAATTATATAAACAAAACAAAACAAAAACCAACCATGACTGAAGGATCATACATTTCACATCCATCTTGATCTGTTAAGCCTGCACACACTTCACAAACAACCTTATGCAGCATAAAATGAACTGAATAGGAAAAGTAGCATATTGACAAAACATATGTAATATTCAAGCGGAAATAATGCTACAAACATCCATAAAACACCAAATTGTATTGATAATCAGAGAAAGTTCAACATCCAATTCATTTCAACATTCAGTTCATTACAACAGATCTTTTCAATAGATAACACAGTCAAGGTTACAACATTCACATTCATTTCCCTTGATAAAACACCAAACAACCTTAAAAACTAAAAACCCTAAAAAAAAAACTAAACAAAGGCCTCAAAATCCTCAAAAACTCTCCCCCTTTTTGTCACAAACAGACAAAGGGATCACAGGATGGATGGATCAAATCCAAGGCCACTATCATCAAGGTGAGGAGAAGACGGTGCAGTATAACCCGAGCCTGAACCACCCGCAGCATCAGAACGCTGACTAGTGAAGAGTGAAATGAGGTGGTCAATCTTCGCATCAGTGCGAGCCTGACTGAGCTCCAAAGCAGCAATGTGCTGATGAAGACCAGCTATAGTCATGGGGTAAACAGGAGGAGCAGGAGGTGGAGCATCATCAGCAGCAGCAGCAGCAGGAGCATCCTCATCAGAATCACCTCCAGGAGTGGAGGTATGTCCTCGGCTGCGATTAATGCAAGCCAGATCAATAGGACCACGAGTGGGCTTCTCAGGCCGGTCAGATGGAGATGTCTTCACCCCTAACTTCTTACAAAACTCTGTAATCATGGCACCGTAAAGTAAAGCCGTCTTGACCTCATGAGCGCGCGCCACAATGCGAATGGTACCCCAAATGAGTTTGGGAAAGTTGATAACAGCTCCATTCATGAAAGCATAATACAAACGAGCCTTGGAGTGCTCAAAGTGGACACGGCTACCCCCGGGAAACAGGTTCCACCACAAAATAATGTTCAAGGCACGAAATTCTTCCTTGAGATTCCCTTGAACAAATTTCCCATTTTTTAACCCGGCAGAGTTACAAAGAGAGTGGACAAGAAGGTCATCACTCACATTCGAATCATTGTCAAAAGAAAAGGATGAAGAATTAGGAGGATGCATGGGAACATCCAAATAATCAGCTATCATCTGTGGAGTCACAGTGATAGTCTTCCCTCGAACTCTAGAGACTATTTCAAAGGATTCGGTGTTCACGGTGTGGACACCCATATAAAAACTCTTGACAAGAGAGGGAATAAATAACTTGATGAGTTCAAAGAAACGAACTAATTTATGAAATTGAATCATTTGTATGAAAAGAGTGTCGGTCATACCCTTTGGAATCACTTGCCGCTCACAAATGATGGGACGTTTCTCATAAACTTCCTCCTTGGTGAGTTTGGAATGAGCAAATGAGGGTTCCTCATCCAGTGGGTCTTCAACATGGAGTGGATTTGGAAGGTTTGCTTGCTCTTGAGGAGAGAGAGGAGCATTCTTCCTCTTTTTGGCAGCGGGGGCCTTTCCCTTCCCTTTGGAGGATGAACCTCCATGTCGAGACCCTTCACCACCGGTCATGGTGAAGATCACCACTTGAATCCACAAGAACCCGAGGCATAGCACGCAAATATCAAGCAATGAAGTACCCATAGTGATAAAAAGGAGAATGGAATGAGAGAATAGAGTGCAAACTGAGAACACAGAGGAGAGAGAGAGCTCACACAGGCTTAAAAATGAGGGAGAAAGTGAACAGTTCACTTCGAATTTTGCCCTAAATATTCAAAATCCTCGAAGTTGGATCGATCCAAGTGAGGTCTGGATCGATCCACTAAGCCTAAATACTAGACAACTGCAATGAAACACCACTCTGGATCGATCCAAGGTGGAGCTGGATCGATCCAATTTGCAGATATAGAATGCATGTTTTGAGCCAAAATGAGCCAATTTGATTTAGATCGATCCATGACATCGCTGGATCGATCCAAGAATCTTCAATACAACATGAAGAAAAAAGATATGCACTCTGGATCGATCCAGATCAGCAGTGGATCGATCCACTAAGTGAAAAACACATTGAAATTAGTTTGATTGCTGAAAGAAAACAAGATGAATGGACAATTGGATCCAAGTATAATTGAAATATGACAAACAAGAGGCATATCAAAACTAAGGGAACAAAACCTATTGACACATCATTGTTCACAAATTTGTAGACCAAGATCCAGACTGACAAGGAACTAAGAATTTAGGCTACAAACATGATAAAAAGCATGGATATGATGAGACAATGATTACCACCAACATGCAAAAAGGATATCATCACAAGATTGAAGATTGTAATATGAGAATCCAAAGTAGTGAGTGTGTGCAATGGTTAGATCAATTCATAGCCATGTATAAATTAGATGATGTAGACTCAAAATGATTTGCAAAATTATGCAATGATTGTGAATATAGAAGTCAAACCAAGTAGGTAAGGACAACTAACTCCTCATCAAGATATCAAAAAGCTGAACAAGGAATCCCAGAGAATACACATGAAGATCATGAAACAGGATAATCAAGATTTTAGAGAGAACTTTTGAGCATAAGCATGACAGCTTTTCAAGATAGGATTTCTTATCACAGAATTTGAAGAAGGATCAATTCTCCTCTTCAATATAATTTGATTTCTAGTCAATGGATTTGAAAGAAGATCAATTCTCTTCTTCAATTCATGAGAATATTTCCCTTTCATTTGAAATATGAGGCAAATTAAACCATGACCCAAATTTATTTGGAATGAAGGTATAGAGTGAGAAATCCCATAACCCAAGATGATGTGGATACTTGAAGAGAAGGTAGTACAGACTACTTATAGGTCAATCTATATCACAAATACATAGAATAATGATCATCCCATTTGACTCCAAACATCATGAAAATTATATCATAGAATCAACACAATCAAAACCAATAGTGCAGGAGATTTTCAGATTCAATCACATTGAACAATATACAATAGGGAGATGATATAAAGTGCACATGATAAAACCAAGATAAACTCATTTTCAGTGTGATTATCAAGCATGTATCCTGCACGCCAGTAACTTCAATCAATCATACAAATCCCCAATGCTGTTCTCAAGTATTCAAATCTAGCATTATCAAGAGGTTTTGTGAGAATATCAGCAAGTTGATTTGTAGATGATACAAATTGCATAGACAGCACTTTATTTTCAACCAAGTCTCTTATGAAATGATGTCTTATGTCAATATGTTTGGTTCTAGAGTGCTGAACAGGGTTTTTGGAAATATTGATTGCACTCTCATTGTCACAAAATACAACTAAACTTGAATCCTTGACTCCATAGTCACTCAACATTTGTTTCATCCACAACAATTGTGCACAACATGCACCAGCAGCAATGTATTCAGCTTCAGCTGTTGACAGAGCAATGGAATTTTGTTTCTTACTGTGCCAAGAAATCAAGGAATTTCCAACATAAAAGCAACCTCCAGAGGTGCTTTTCCTGTCAGCCACATTTCCAGCCCAGTCGGCATCAGAATATGCAGCAAGATTAAGATTGGTATCCCTAGAATACCAAAGACCATAACTCTGTGTGCCACTCACATAGCGAATGATTCGCTTGACAGCATGAAGATGAGACTCTTTAGGATTGGACTGGAACCTAGCACAAACTCCAATACTATATGAAATGTCAGGTCTACTAGCTGTAAGGTAGAGCAAGCTACCTATCATGGTACGAAATAAGGTTTGACCTACATCCTTTCCACTTTCATCCTTGGAAAGTTTTGTGCTAGTGCTCATTGTTGACCTAGCATGTTTAGCATTTTCAAGTCCAAATTTTTTGACAAGTTCCTTAGCATATTTGGATTGGGAAACAAATATCCCATCATCCATTTGTCTAACTTGCAACCCTAGGAAGTAAGTTAATTCACCAACCATGCTCATTTCAAACTCTCTCTTCATCTCTTCAGAAAAACTATGAGCAAGTGTATTCAAAGTTGATCCAAAACAATATCATCAACATACACTTGAGCAACAACAATTGACCCTTGCACAGATTTTATAAACAAAGTTTTATCCACACTTCCTCTAGTGAAACCCCTCTCTAGAAGATAGGATGTCAATCTCTCATACCAAGCTCTTGGAGCTTGTTTGAGACCATACAAGGCTTTCTTCAGCTTGTAGACATGAGTGGGATGATGTGGATCTTCAAACCCTTTAGGTTGTTCCACAAACACATCTTCTTGAAGAAATCCATTCAAGAAGGCACTTTTCACATCCATTTGGAATAGAGTGAAATTGAGATGGCATGCAACAAATAACAACAAGCGAACAGACTCAAGTCTAGCAACAGGAGCAAAAGTTTCATCAAAATCTATACCTTCTTCCTGAGTATATCCCTGTGCAACAAGCCTGGCCTTGTTTCTAACAATGACACCAGATTCATCAGTCTTATTTTTAAAGATCCATTGAGTTCCAATGACATTCTTATTTGATGGTTTAGGAACTAAATCCCAAACATCATTCTTGACAAACTGATGAAGCTCTTCTTGCATGGCAAGAACCCATTCCTCATCAAGCAAGGCTTCTTTGACATTTTTGGGTTCAATCTTAGAAGTATAACTCAGAAATGTCATCTCATTCTCAATTTGACTCCTAGTCCTAACTCCAACTTCAGGTTTTCCCACTATATTCTCACTAGGATGATATCTTTTGGACCAAGAGTTTGAAGGAATTGAATCATCAACAGGTGTAGAATTTATCCCTTGATCATCACTATCTTTTTCACTTTGAACATTAACAACATCCATATCTTGAGATGGTGAACAAGGAGCATTAAATGCTTCATCTTCAACATCTACAGATTTGTCAATTTCTTTACTCACCAAATCATCATTGACCACATTTATCGCCTCCATCACAGTAGAAGTCCTAAGATTGAACACTCTATAGGCACGGCTATTTGTGGAGTATCCTAGAAAGAAACCATCATCACTCCTAGAGTCAAATTTTCCTAAGGATTCTCTATCCCTAAGAATGTAACATTTGCTTCCAAAGACTCTAAAATATTTCAAATTGGGTTTCTTTCCTTTCCATAATTCATATGGAGAGCATTGAGTGTGAGGCCTCACATAAACTCTATTGATGATATGACAGGCAGTATTGACTGCCTCAGCCCAAAAATGTTTGGCAAAAGATTTGCTCAAAAGCATGACACGAGCCATTTCTTGAATGACTCTGTTTTTCCTTTCAACAACACCATTTTGTTGAGGTGTTTTGGGGGCAGAAAATTCATGATTAATGCCCTCACTGTCACAAAATTCACTGAACTCAGAGTTTTCAAACTCCCTTCCATGATCACTTCTTAACCTAATGATTTGATTGATAGTACATCCTTTCTCAATTTGAAGCTGCCTACACAAGGCTTTGAAGTTATCAAAACAATCAGATTTTTCTCTCAAAAATTTTACCCAAGAGAATCTAGAGAAATCATCAACCATCACAAAAATGTATCTCTTTCCTCCTAAACTTTCAGTTCTCATTGGACCCATGAGATCAACATGAACAAGTTCTAGAGGTCTAGAGGTATTAATACCACTTGTTTTCTTATGAGACACTCTAATTTGTTTGCCCTTTTGACATGGTCCACATACACTTTCCTCAATTTTGTCAAACTTAGGAACTCCTCTAACAATTTCATTTTTTGACAATTTTGAGAGATCTTTGAAATTTATGTGACCAAGACGTTGATGCCAAAGCTCAACATCATCAACTTTGGCTCTATTACAAACTAGGGACTCATTTGGAACTATTCCATAACAATTGTCACTTGTTCTTTTTCCTTCAAGAACACACTTCCCATCTTTACCAAAGACACGACATGTAGCCTTGGTGAAGTTCACTGAAAAATTACTATCACAAAGATGACTAATGCTAATAAGATTAGCTTTAAGACCATCAACAAAAAGAACATCTTCTAGCTTAGGAAAGCCATGAGATTTAACAATCCACTTACCTTGAATGCTTAATCTATTACCATCACCAAAAGTGACAGTCCCTCCATTACACTCTTCAAGATGAACAAATAAGGACTTGTCACCTGTCATATGACGAGAGCACCCACTATCAAAATACCACTGTTTACTCTCTTTTGCCCTCAAGGCAGTGTGCACTACATTACATTTAAGACTCTCCTTTCTTACCCAAACTCTATTCCCTGTCTTAACCTCATGCAACTTAGGTAGCTTTCTATTTGATCCCAAATCAACTTTTACCCTAGGAGCATTTCTTGGTCTAGACAACTCATGATTTTTGTGAAGGAGAAAACAATTTGGTCTAATGTGACCAACTTTTCCACAATGATGACAAGTAGGTGAGAATTGCCTAACTTGACCTCTATTCATCAACTTGAAACAATTTGGTCTAGAATGACCAATGACACCACAGTGATGACAAATCACTTTCTTTTGTGAGAAACTCTTCACTTTAGTTTTTCCTTTTCTAGGACAATTAGGTCTTATGTGTCCTACAACACCACAAGAGTGACATGTGGGAATCTTCTTGAAGGAATTTGGATTGAAGTGAGTCCTCTTATGACTAGGTTGAGACAAAGTCTCATTTTCAAGAGATGACTTGGATGAAGGGACAAACTTGGTTCCTGAGGTTGATGGACCACTAGATGATCCAACATAGTCTAGTCCAGATTTATCACAAAAAGACTTCCCAATACTAAGAATGTGATCCAATTTTTTACTCCCATTGGACAATTTCAACAATGTTTCATTTGCTAATTCCAATTCCTTTTCAAAATTTCTAACCTTCAAACACAAACAACTATTACTCTCAATCTCTGACTTGAGTCTCGATTCAAGACTCTTTTTTTTTTTTTGATACTCACTCATTTTTGACACACATGATTCATTATCCTGTTTCAAAAAGATAAGTTTATCATTCAAAGCAAATTTTTCAGTTTTCACATCTTGTATGTGTACCACATGATTCTTCAACTCTTCTTTGAGTATCTCAATTTCTCTCTCATCAGACTTGACTTTCAAGGCCAAAGACACATTTTTCTTTTTAAGTTGATATGCCTCTTCATAGAGGTTATCATAGGCCTTTTGAAGATCAGTTTCATCATCCTCTAGACTTTCAGACTCATCACTAGACACTCCTAGCAATAACTCTAAGTCATCTATATCCTTTTTGTTGGATGACACCTCATGAGTTTCCAAAGACACAACAAAAGCTTTCAACTCATTTTCCAAAGCAACATCAGACAATTGATTATCCAAACAAATGCAAGCACCAATAAGATCATCAAGTACAATAGAATTTATATCTTGACAATTAGCAAACTCAACAACTTTCATAGAGAATTCAGAAGACAAGGATTTCAAGATTTTGTTAACAATTTTTGAATCATCCACCTTTTTTCCTAAGTCATTCAAGGAATTTACAATGTCACAGAGTTTTGTGTGGAATTCACAAAAACTTTCATGGTCACTCATCTTGATAACATCAAATTGATTCAATAGACTAGTTTGTCTATGATTTTTCTCACATATGCTTCCCTCATAAACAATCACAAGATGATCCCAAGCTTGTTTTGATGTTTCAAAATTTTCAATTAGCTTAAGATCATGATCATTTAGAGCCTCACATATAAGTTTGAAACCAATTTTATTCCAATTTTGAGATTCAATTTCATCCCTACTCCAATTTTCAAGAGGTTTCAAGATGAGTTCACCATCAGTGTTTAACATGGGATGTGACCAACCCATTTCCACACTTCTCCACACATTAACATCAATGGATTCTAAAAAGATTTTCATCTTGATTTTCCAGTACATGAACTTAATGTTCTCCAACCTTGGAGGTTTTTGAACACAAGTGGATTCACACAAAGAATTTGTGGTCACAACAAAAGCAGTGAAATTACCCTCCTCATTTTCAGACTCATTCTCGTGAGAGGTATTATTCTCCTCATCACTATCACTCAAAGTAGCATTATGAGCTTTGTTTTGATTTCTTCTCTTTTCAGGACATTCTGCAGCCCTATGACCAGGTTTGTGACAATTGAAACATTCTTTTCCAGTTTTTGAATTCCTATTGTCAACTTTTGCTGATGATGTCCCTTGACCTCTGTCAAACTTTTTATTTTGATTTGAAAAACCTTGTTTAGCTTTGAGATATTTTTTGTATTGTTTAACAAACAGGGCAAGTTCATCATCATTCACATCAAGACCATTTTCATGTGATTTAAGATCTTCCTTCATTGAAGATAGAGCAATACCTTTGTTTTTAGTTTTTGAATCTTTTAGATTCATTTCAAATGTTTGAATGGAACCAACCAATTCATCCACTCGAATTGAACCTATGTCTTTGCTCTCTTCAATAGCAGTGATTTTGGGTTGAAACCGATCAGGAAGAGATCTCAAAATCTTTTTGACAACTTGAAAATCAGGAATTCTTTCACCAAGATCAAAAGAGGAGTTAACAATGTCACTCAACTTAGCATAAAACTCTGAAAATGTCTCATTTTCTTCCATGCAAATTCTTTCAAACTGAGAAGTGAGCATTTGAAGTTTTGAGTTCTTGACTAGGGTGGTACCTTCATGAGTTATTTTCAAAATATCCCATGCTTCCTTGGATGTTTCACACATCATAATTCTATGATATTCGCTAGCAGTCAAGGCATTGCAAATAGCATTCAGTCCTCTACTGTTCCAACTAGCTTTTTCTAATTCTTCCTTTTCCCATAAATCAGCGGGTTTAGGTATGGTATCCTCACCAACTTTCATAGTGGGAGGAGTCCAACCTCTCTCAACAGCAACCCATACCCTTTCATCTAGAGATTTCAAAAATATCCTCATTCTAGCCTTCCAATAGGCATAATTTGATCCATCAAACTTTGGTGGACGTGTGACAGAATTTCCTTCTTCCATGGGAGAGAGAAATTATGATCTAGAGACCCTATCACCTAGGTGTAAGCCTATCACAGTGAATTAGGCTCTGATACCAATTGAAAAACCTAATCCCTACTAGATCACACGAATTTCACCACTTTTAAATACAAGTAACAAGTATGTGATAAATCAGCCACACTCAAGAAACATATATATCAAAGAACACAGAATGAATCAACTATCAAGAGGGATCCATGAACACAAGAATCATTCCATCCTTTTTGATAGTTTGAAATCACATCAACAAATAATGATCGAACACACGATATACGTGGAAACCCTTTCGGGAGAAAACCACGGGAGAACAAGAGCAATCCACTATGAAAGAAGAGTTACAGAGATTATACCATACACTCTATCTCACCAACCCATGGCCTAGTGTACTGAGATCTCCTCAACTCAGTCCATCGAGTCCTCCTTCTTCAAAGCTTGCTCATCAACTACACAAGTAGTCTCACTCTTGATGTCTTCATCCAAGAGCCATGAGAATGATCCTATCTCCACAGATAATTCTCACAAAATGCATGTAAATGTGGTTTCCAAGGTTTCTAATCCATTCTAAGAAAGTTCATGATCAAATGATGAATATTCAAGCTCAATCTCAATTTAGAAAGTGAGAACAACAGCCCACAAGTGAATAACCAAGATAGATCTAGGAATGGAAATGATTTCTGGCGGCTGAGGTCACTAGAATCTCGAGTGACCTATTCCTTTTATAGTAACAACAGTAACCAATGAGAAAACAGGGTAAAAATTAGGCAAAAATAGGGTTTTGCACGAACTTGGATCGATCCAGGCAAGACTTGGATCGATCCAAATTGAATTGGCCAAAAAACCAGCATTCTGTAAAAGAGTTTAACTCGAAACTGGATCGATCCAGCCA
>JAESVK010000152.1:2998057-3040843 GCA_017140935.1 Hamamelis virginiana | reverse complement strand
TAAGACGCAAATACCCTGAATTAATTTCAACATATAATACGATTTGGTTTTGAAATATTCTTTTATTCTTAATTAGATTATTCCATATCCCGGCTTGCTTATTTTCATTCATTATTTATCTCAAATTCAAATTTAAATTTTGAATTTTTTTGGAAGATAAGATTTGAAGGACGTTATTTTATCTTATATTATTTTATTTAATTTAATATTTAGGATTTTTTGTAAAAGATTTGGATTCTAATACGAAAATATATGTACGAGGATACTGATTGGATGCAATATATACATTCTAATTTGAATTTGAGATAAATAAGGATTGAAAATATATGAACTTATACATTTAAACATGAACTTATTCATTTTTAACACCCAAACCCCACAAATATATTTCAAAATGCCGATTAAACATGAACTTATACATTTTCACATATGCACTATGTTTTGAATATAAAAATATATGACAATCAAGAAATGGGTTTCAAGAAAAATAATCAACCAAAACTTGAAAAGATTGAATTTTTACACCATATTAACTCTCAAAAACCATGAAAACCAATAAATACCTAAATGCTTATCTGCTACACACCCTCACATATGATTTTCTCGGAGTATATATGTATATGGGTTTGCGAAAGGTACATTTTTTGAGTCTCAAATCATACCCAAATGTTTATGCAAAACGTCGGCATGAATCACGACAACTCCGGTGTCTGAACCTACCTTCCGGTGACAAGAACACACCCTCCAACAACAGTAGACGCCATTAACAAAGTCACGCCTTCATCGAGTGGGAAACTAGTTGTGTCTGCTTCCTTTTTGTTTTTATTATCAAATAAATTTGATTCCTACTTTTCCTGGATTTGTCCCACACGAGCCGCCACATTTATAGAAACTAGCTGTTGTTTTAGTAGGATAGCATATGTCATGGGAATTTATGCCCTAACATATAAAAAGAGCATTTTTGTCTCTATTAAATTTTTGAGAACCTACCGGATTAGTTCTTTTTTTTTTTTTTTTCCTGAGCTATTGGTCTAAACATATAAATAAAAGGGCCTATAACTAAAGTCCGCTAAACTTTAAAATTTTTCAGTATTTCTCATTTGCAGTGATATTTATAGCAATACTTTATAGCCATCCGTGGCACTTTTCTAAAAGAAAATGAACACCTTATACAAGAAGAACCCATCCCAACCTGACACTTAGGTACGTGGCTTGTAGGACTTGCAAATATAAAGTATTTATTATATAGAATACCATAGACATACTATTATAAGGTGCACTTTAAGTAATTTTACGTAAGGTGACCTCTATAACACTAAATGCAGAATAAATTTTGAAAAATAACTGTTAGATTAGATGAACTACTTATAAATTTTAATTTCACAAAAAATCACAGTGATCCAATGGTCGGTTTTTGAAAAATGTTACGGTGAAAAATTGTGACTTTTTTTTCTTAAAAATATCACCATTTTTTCAAGTTGATATTTTCATAAACCAACATTGGATCGATGTGATTGTTGGTGAAAATGAAATTCATAAACTCTTTATCTAATCCAACTATAAGCTTTTTTAAATTTACTCTACATTTAGCACAATAGAAATAATCTTAAGCAAAATTACGGAAGATGCACCTTGCAATAATATGCCAAAGGACAACGTACTATAAAAATTAGGCAGGGCAACAATTACAGAAAGGAGAGGTGCAAAGGCATGTGGTCATTAAATGTGGACAGTGGAGGCGGTCGCCGCATATCCTTTGGAAGATGCTCACTTCAGCGAACCCCTCGGCAAAGGAACCACATTCCCTCCTCTCTTTTCATCCCTTTTATACCCCATTACCTCTCTCTCTCTCTCTCTCTCTCTCATCACCACCACACCTACCAATACCTTATTCCAATATTGCTACTAATTAATCCATCCCTCTTAGCATCTGTGGCGCCTCCGCCGACAGCACCGATGGCTTAGCCATCGGTGCTGTAGGCAGCGGAGGTGAGCTAGCTGCATCTGGTCGTCATTTGTTATAATGGGAGAAATGGGGTTGAATCAATTAGCCCTCCCGGTCGGAAGGGCTGCAGCTGATTTGATGATTTCTCCCGCAGGGCAATTAATATCCTTTGGCAATATTTTCACCTACTGGAAATTGAATCTCTCCAGTTGTGATATATCCTTGTTTTTTTTTCTATATGTAAGAAATAATCAAGAGTGTATCAGAATCTATATATGTTGGCTTGGTATATACATATATATATGCATGATGCTCTCTACCTTAGTAGGAAATCTTGGTGAGTGTGGTTTAGTGCTAGAGCTGTCACTGTTGTGTTGTGTTGTGTTGTGTTGCATTTTGTGGGAGGTGTTCATTTCTAATTTGCAGTCTTTCAATATTGTTTGAATGGCTGATTAGTATAATTAATGACTCAAATTAATTTCCTTTTTTGGTACAATGATTCAAATTAACTTCAGTCCCATGGAAGAATCAGTGCTCATGCTGTCCATCCATATATGCCGGCCATTATATATATATGGTTTTTTTTTTAGGATATCTTCAGAATATATTATTAGTATACAGTAATGTTCTTTTAAGAGTGTCACGATATATCCTAGATTTGATCCATTAATGCCCGGACCCACTCACCATTAATTTAAGGTCCACTCACCATTTCTCACACAGTTAATGATATTTTAAAAAACCGACCGTTAAATTAAATAATTAATCTTCTTATACATATGTTATCTCTGTCAATAATCACAATGATCCGACAATCGATTTTCAAAATACAGTAAGTAAAATACTCTAATAGTATTTTTCATTAGATGCTGTAACAATTGTTCAACATACAATCGATCTCTATATATTTTGAAATCTCTATATATTTTGAAAATCAACCGTTGGATTACTGTGATTTTTGACAGACATGACATACATAAGAAGATCATCTAAACCAACGGTCGATTTTTCAAAATAGCTATTCCAATGAAAAGTGAACATTAAGGTCGGGATCTTAATGGATCATCTCTCTCCTAGCATTTGAAATAGATCCAAATGTTAAGTTTTAAGATATTACTTAAATGTTAGAATTGAGTTGGATATATTTCAAATTAAAGGTCAAAATTAACTGGATTGATGTAAGTTATATCCAGCTAGAGATTCTTAAAAGAACATAACCATATTATTGCCATAAATTGCAATTATATATATGTAATTAAGCACATTGCCAATGAAGTCTCTGGGCAAGAATTCGGATAATGGGACCGGATGCCTCCTGGCCTGAACACTTTTGGGGCTATTGGAATTGAATGGCCAATGTTTTCTAGGCAATCGAGGTCAGAATTGCATCCAAAAACACACACACACACACGAATGAGAGAGTCCTATTGTGTGTGTGAATGAGAGAGTCCCCAGCTGATCTAGCTACATAGCTGTATAAATTAACCCTGCCCACCAGCTTCAAATTCAGACGTAATGCTAGGATAAACACCCCTGGTTACAAGAAAAGCCCATAATCTTACAACCCTCCTTATCTCTTCTATAAATAGTCCCGCACTTGGCAAAACTCGGTATGAGGCCTTCAACTAATTTTAGGATATGTATTTTGAAAAAATCAATCTTGAATTACATATGTACTCTTGTTATAGATGTCATGTATACCAAAAATTAGAGTGATTCGATATTAGCATTTTAAAATACAGGCTGTGAGAAATTCTGAATCCCAAAAACTGTTATAGTTTTTCTCAGCGACATATCTGAAAAACTTATCGTTGGATCGAATCACTGTAATTTTTAGCATTTGTAACATACATATGCATAGTATCTAATCAAATGGTCAGTTTTTCAAAATACATATATCTGATAATTACCTAATTAGCATATGCCACTCATATCAATCCAGATCTTGTGCACATATGCCGACTTTTGCGAAAGTTAGCATGAGAACTTCAATTAATAAAATCTTAACAAGTACATCCATATTACTTATTAATTTTTGGATTGCTTCCAACAGAAAGAGTTTAGGCTTTCATTTAAATTGTGAAAGGGAAAGAGTTTCTATAGATATTACTTATTAATTTTTGGAATGCTTCCAACAGAAAGAGTTTAGGCTTTCATTTAAGAATTGCATGGGCCTATCTTAACACGTACATCCATATTACTTATTAATTTTTGGATTGCTTCCAACAGAAGGAGTTTAGGCTTTCATTTTTATTCGGGTGGGAAGTGCATCAAGCGTGTCCCAGTTTCCGAATTTATGATTGAATTTTTTTTTCTTTTTCTTTTTCTTTTTCGGCCAAACGATATAAATAAGTAGGATTAGTTGTTAATTAATGAGAAAATTGGCCAAAAGTCCTATTTTAGAAACCTTTCATGCCTAAAGTCCTACCTAAAGATTTTTCATGCCAAGAGTCCTTTTGGCATAAATTGGACAAAAATACTCATACTTCCCAACAATCTTCAACGTCATTTCCACCCCCAACCCCGAGTTCACTATGCCGGACCCCTGATTTCACTATGTCGGAGCCAGACTTCACTACGCCGGACTGTGGATTTCACTACGCCGGAATCGGACTTCACCATTCCTAACGCCGAATTTCACTACGTCTAAAATGCATTTCACTACACCGAAAAACGCATTTCACTACGCTGGGGTGTTTTACTATGTTGGAAATAGATTTTATGCATTTCACTACGCCAGAAAATAAAAATAAAAACAGAAAATAAAAATCCTTATCTTACCTAATCCAAAAATAAAACAGTTTCCCAAAAAAAAAAAAAATTTACCGACACTCGCTAATCAGTAACACCAGCGCCGGAGATACAACTTCTTTTTCATTGTGTCGACTCGCCGGCATGAAGCTCATCGGAGGCGTGATATAATCAATGACTGTGATAGAGAAGAAGAAGGAGTAGATGAGGCATCTTCAATGCTACTCTTGGCTCAAGTTGACTAACATTGTCCAAATATCTTCCATGATCTTCTTCAACACTGGCTCTGCCACATCAGAGAAGCTTGAGGTAAGTCTCATCATCAGCGGACTAAAAGAGCCCCAGATCTAGCAATTCCAATTCTTCTCCGATCTAGGTGATTTTTCTCCATCATTGGTTGGCTCATTGCAGGTCGTCTCTTCTCTGATCATAGAGAGCTACAAACACCACAGGTGTATCGACGAAGAGGAAAGGAGCTTGTGAGAAGCTCTCTCCGATCTGTGCCAGAGACGAGGCTCACCAATATGCAACATTCTACGCCAAATTTAATGGATCGGTACAGGTCTGAGCAAAGAGTGAAGGAGAAATGGAAGAGGAAGAAGAAGAAGAAGAAGTAAGGATGCCAATTTGTCCCATTCCCGCGGGGGCCCATCCCTACAGGGGCGAGTTATTTTTTATTTTTTCGGGTATTGGGTCGAGACGGGTTTACAATGCCCCACCCCACCCCACCCCACCCATTATATTTTATATAGGGCAATTTCCATGAATAATCCTAAGTTTCCAAAATATTACAGCTACGAACCCAATCCAAAACTAATTACGCAAATATTTTTTTAGGACATAAATACCCTCCACTCATATGGGTATTTACAATTTGACAGTTGAAATGGTCAAAAATTTTGTACAAATGAATTAAAAAAAATTGAAGATTCACCAATAATCAACAAAATCCCCAATTTTATGTATAATCCCTAATCCCCAATCCCCAATCCCCAATAGTACAAAGGATCACCAGAATTACAAATAATCACCAATTCCCAATAATACTAAGAATACCCAATAGAGTAGATCAAATTTGATTGATTTGATGTTCTTGGAAAGTGCAAACTAAATGAATGACATACATGATGTTGACGTGACA
Source organism: Hamamelis virginiana (assembly GCA_017140935.1). Lineage (NCBI taxonomy): Eukaryota > Viridiplantae > Streptophyta > Magnoliopsida > Saxifragales > Hamamelidaceae > Hamamelis > Hamamelis virginiana. The sequence continues at coordinate 3,035,006 of JAESVK010000152.1, read as the reverse complement.
TAAAGTGGATTGGGGATTCTTAACAATATTGGTAATTATTAGATAAATTAGGGATTGGGGATTCTTTTTATTTTTTGGAATTATACATAAAATTTGGGATCATGTACAAAAAATTCGGGAGGACATTGAATGATCAACATTAAATGCTGACGTGACATAAAATGGATTGAGGATTCTTAACAATATTGATAATTATTAGATAATTTGGGGATCGGGGATTCTGTTTATTTTTGGGGATTATACATAAAATTGGGGATCATGTACAAACAATTCGGGGAACATTGAATGACCATCATTAAATGTTTGACGTGACATAAAGTGGATTGGAGATTCTTAACAATATTGATAATTATTAGATAAATTGGGGATTGGGGATTGGGGATTCTGTTTATTTTTTGGGATTATACATAAAATTGGGGATCCTGTACAAATTGGTCAAACTTCAATTTTAAGGGTAATTTCGTCCAAAAAAACAGTAATAGGTGTATAGCCGTAATATGTTTTGGATCGGGTTCGTAGCCGTAAAATTTTGGAAACTTAGGATTATTCATGGAAATTGCCCTTTTATATATTCTATTATATATAATATAAAATAGAATTTAAATTATTAATGACCTCCAAACTTTTATGTCCCTCCCATTAATTTTAACCATTTTTTAATAATAATGGTTACTTGATTTTCTCCCATCATGGTGATCTCACTAACAATCTAATATTTTCTAACCATTCTTATATTTTTCCTATATAATAAGTCAAGTCCCCCTTATTGTCTTAAGTTTGTTAACTCTCTCTTTCTTTTTAATTATTCAAGCTTTATCTCTATTCATAATGACATGAATGATATTATTATAAGTTGCACTTTACACAACTATATTGTTTATGTGTAAGGTGACCTCTATAGTTTATATTCTATAGGGAAAAACACAAAACAAAATTTGAAAACTGACCGTTGGATTAGATGCACTTATTATAAATTATATTCTCGCCAAAAATCAAAATGATCCAACGGTTATTTTAAAAAATAAAAACCTATCTGGATAAAAATTGTGACATTTTGAAGAATTAAATTATTATAATTTTTTATAAACATTTGTCATAAACTGACCGTTAGATCACTATGATTTTTTGTGAACATGAAATTCATAACAATTATATTTAATCCAACAGTCAATTTATCAAAATCTTTTCTACTATTGGTCCTACGCACACCACCTTATCCATAGTTTGACATATGGTTTGTAAAACCAATATGAAATAGGTATTTTGATAAACTAACGATTGGATTAAATTATATGTGTGTAATCATGACACATCATATATACAAAAAATCACATTGATCAATTGATTAATTAAAAAAAAAAAATCATATTTTTGAGATGAAGTACGAAAAACTATCGAAAATTGTTACAATTTTTTATAATTCATAATTCTTGTTTGAAAAATTAGCCATTGGATCATTGTGATTTTGGGCATGCATCATGTATATAAGCGAAATATGTCATCCAACGGTTAATTTTCAAAATATCTAATATAACGCTTGCTTTTTCAAGTGAATCCATTTAAGGGAGTTGTTGAAAGATTATTTATTTTAAAAGTATATTACAACCAAGAGTCGTTAAAAACTTATTTATTTAAAAAGTATATTACAATCATCATGCAATTTAGTGGTTTAGACTCTTAAATACAAACTTTTTAGAAGAGGTAATGGGTTCGAACCCTCTCGAAAGCACATTTAGCGCATTATATTTTAAATTTGTTATTGAAGTGGCTGGACAGCAGGATGGGGACGGGGATAGAATTATATTCCTTGCCGGGATACGGGGAGGAGATGGGGAGTAATTTTATAAGCGGGGACGGGGATGGGAGAGTTTAAAACCCGTCCCGCCCCGCCCCGCCCCACCCCACCGTCATCCTTAAGAATAAGAGAGAGAGAGAGAGAGAGAGAGAGAGAGAATCAACGTCAACAAACATTGTTAGAGCAAGAAAAAGACTTCAGAGAAGATGACTGGGAGAAGGATATCGTCTCCAACAAGCTCTATCTTCATCTCCAACGTAGATCCGGCCAACTGCATCTTAGATATGGGGAGAGAAGAGAGACGGAAAGAGGGGATATGGGATATTTAAATATATTTTGGTATTAAAGAAAAATTATTTTAAATTTTGAGACTTAATACATTAAAATCTCATTAAAAATGACATTTGCCATTAAAAATATCAAATGAGGACTATAGCAAGAGAGGTCCTAAATTAGGACTTTTGGCCAAATTTCCCTTAATTAATAGGAGAAAAGGAACAACACACGAATCAAACCTCCTCCATGAGGATTTGAGCTTAGAACTTTAAATTTTAAGTCAAGAGAAATGACAAGAAAGCTACATTTCACTAGTTTATGATCGAATATTGGGATGCATGGTGGCTTTTTTAATATGTTAAATTTTTTAGTTATTTTCATTAAATTTTTTGAATTTTTCACCTAAATTTTCAGGAAATCTAACCAAAAAAAAAAATTAAATAGCCTTTTTTTTCCCTATCTAGTTACTCACCATATTTTTTAGGGTGGAAAATTCCAAATTTTCAAAGCAATGGATCAAATTGTTTCCATCTATTTTCAAGGAGTTTAGCTTTTTTTTTTGTTAGAAGATATACATCAGTAAAGTTAGTGGTTAATTGTTAATGAAAAAGGGAGTAACAAATGGGGCAGGAACCTCATTTATGAGGAATAGAACCGAAATCTCATCCCATAGAGGGGGAGACATGATTTACAGAGGCAAAGGTCATGTTCCAAAGAGTTTAGACTTGCCCAAGCATAATTAAAATCAACAAAAAAAAAATTATGAAAATCTTCATACTAAAATAGGTGGCGTTTGGCGCAGCTTCCTATAAATGGAAGTCATTTTTGAATAAGTGATTCCTAAGATGGACTTTTTAAAAAGTCATTTAGAAAAAAAAAAAAAATAGTGTTTGGCAAATCTATATTTTAAAAGTCCTTTTGCATCAAAAAGTGTGGAAGTTATTCTTCCTACAAAAGTGGATTTTCAAAAGCAAACCTTTTTTACTTTTCCCAAATGAATTTCCAAGTAACTGACTTTTTATAAAAGTCCATTTTGGATAACTCACCTAACACACCTTTTTTTTTTCAAAATGACTTTTAAGGCTAGGAAGTCCATTTGGACTCTCTCAAAAGCTATGCCAAACGGCCACTTAATGCACATCCTTTGGAAGTACGTTTGCAAGTATTAGAATCTACTGAGGAGATTACTGAAGGAGAGTGATAAGAGGATAATCATGCCAAATTAATTAGTCAACTCTGGTAGAAGCAAAACGGCTATTATATAGAAGCAAGCAGTTTCTAAGTAGTGTCTTTTGTTAATTATTCAATATAATTAGATAGCTAAACGATTGATTAGCGGGTGTACCCATGAGGTGCTTCCATTAAGGGTCAGTTTGGATTGAGAGAGTTGGAGAGAAGAGAAGAGAAGAGAAGAGAAACTTTTTAAGTTTCTCCCGTTTGGATTGAGAGAGTTGGAGAGAAAGGGGAGGAGGGGGAGAGAAAGGGGAGAGAAAGAGGAGAGAAAAGGGGCCACATTTCTTTCTCTCCAAATTGGAGAGAAATGGAGAGAAGAGAAGAGAAAGAGTTTAAATGAGGGGTGATTTTACTATTCTGCCCTTTCTCTTCCTTCTTTAGTTTTTATTTTCTTTTTATGTAAGTAAGGGCAATATTGGAATTTATACCTTAAAATCTTCTCTTCTCTTCTCTTATGAAGGCCATCCAAACAGGATGGAGAGAAAGTCATTTAACTTTCTCCCCTCTCTATCCAAACAAGGTGGAGAGAAAATCATTTAACTTTCTCTTCTCTTCTCTTCTCTTCTCTTCTCTTAATGAGTTTCTCTTCTCTTCTCTCCAACTCTCTCAATCCAAACATAGCCTAAAGGATTGCATGCTAGAGCTCCGTTCAATCAATCTCATATATTTTTTCTACTTTTTTAGTTTAGTGATTGATATCAAAAGATAGTCTAAGTAATTCTGAAAATTATATGACTTCGCTTTATCGAGTTGCCCCTTAATACGCGTTGTTACTAGGAGATGTACGATGTTTACTTATAAGACCAGTCACTTCCTCTCTCTTTTCCGATATGTGATCCTGGACATCACAACTTGAGACTCCCCCATTCTTTTTTAGTAAAGCCTTTCTCTTTGGAAATTCAATTATTGGTGGCTTCATTCCAAATTTAATGAGTGGCGATCACACGGACTCAACGATCCATGGATTAATTAAGGGCCCATTTGTATTAGCATTTTCTAAATTACTTTTGGAAAAAAAAAAATCACGTATCTTTAAAATTATGTTCAAATCATATTTTTACGTATCAAAATTTTCATATTAAAAGTGATTGTGATAAAAGTTGGAGAATCATAACTTTTGTTTTAATCACTTCTAGTATGAAAATTTTGCCATCCATCTTGTCACTCCTTGAATCGTTTGAAAGAAGTGATATATGATTATCATCTCATCTCTTTGATCAGTTGAAATTTTAAGTTCCAAAAGTGATTTTAAGAAAAGCTAATGTAAACGAGTTCTACGTATCTCTTTTGGAGAACTATTTTTTCACATATCTCTTTAAAATTACGTTCAGATTAAACTAGATTTTCACATATCAAAATTTTCTTGCTATAGTGATTGTAGAAAAAGTTGGGTGTCCTTACTTTTGCCACAACTACTCTTAGTATAAAAATTTTGCAATCCTATCATTCCTCGAATTATCTAAAAGTAATTATCATCTCATCTCTTAAATTAAGTGAAATTTTATGCTCTAAAAATGATTTTAAGAAAAATTAATGCAAACGAGCTCTTAGTCCGTGATTTCATTTGTTAAATTTAAGCCACTTCAATCGGGCAATCTCTATCAGCTGATGCAAAAGACTATATGGCAGCTAACCTCCCAAAATATATTATTTATTAACGCGACGCTCAATGTAAATGGGGAGACGTACTTGAAAGCTAAAATTAAACTTCTCACAAGATTCAACCGCATATTTATAAATTCAGAATATTTGCACGTGCAACGCAGGTGTGCACTAACTAAACTACATAAATACAAAGAGTTTATTATGAGGTGTACCTAACACAAAATTGCATCAAGTGACCTGTAGGGTCAGTTGTAAAATAAATTTTAAAAAATCGACCCTTAAAATTAGATACTCCTCTTGTGTATATCATGCTTGCCAAAAATCACAGTAATCCAATGATTAATTTATTAAAAATTGATTGTGAAAAAATAGTGACAATTTACGTTTACTATCTTTTAAACCTACGAGTTGGGGCTAATGTGAGGTGTCCCAACATCATCATACCACAAAGACGCGCTGTCATTTTACCTGTTCTAGTTAATTGGTTTGGTCATCTATTTATAAGAAGTAAAATTGTTCAAATGAGTCAAAATTTTAACAATCTTTATCATACCAAATTACATTATAGTTAATATAACATTTTATATTAACTGTCATGTTAATATAATATCAATTGACTTTGTAATGCTATGCCAAATATCACATAGAAGAGAGGATGAAAGTTTTTATCCATATAGTAATACTCATGCAATTAATAACATCCTATAGAATACATTTAACAAGGTTAAGGTCCATGAGAGAGACTATCAAACCATGTAATGGTTTCCAACATGCAAATGACTGGGAATCATGGAGAGCTTTTTTTTTATTATTTTTTTTATTTTATTGTAGCAAAAGATAAAAACCTACTAGTGTGGACAGTGTAAATTTGAATCCTATTTTGTATGCTAAAAAGAATAGAAACCTATCTTTATCTCAATCTCTCTAATATTAATAAATGGATATTAATATATGGTGGGGAAAAATATGCACAGTGTTCTCATTGATTGGCCGAGCTTATATGCTCTATCTTTGGCAGACCTTATGCCTTACATCCTCATATTTTAGCCGATGAACTTATATTTCAGTAAATCAACTTAACAAATTATTATCCCATATTATCTCCATGAATCAAGGCATATTTCAAGTATTGAAACTCATCTACAAAAGTAAGTCCATTCTAATCAAATTCCCTAAAATCAAAGGATTTCATTATCATCTTCATCTATAAAAAGGGGGCCAAAAGACCAAGTAAGGTATGTGATATCTAACATGAAAATTACTCTCTTTATTCAAAGTCTGAGACACTAACTTGATCGTTGGAGAGCCCCAGCCGGCTTCATTCCAGCGGACCTCACCGCTTCTTTTTTACAGGCCCTCAAGAGCGCGTCGTGTCCATGACTGCTGAGCCGATTTTTGGCTTCATCAATATACATTCATGGTCTCAAATTCAAGGACTTACTCCTTTTTAAACTAGAAATACATGTCACAGGTTAATTGGCCATTGGGAACCTTAGGGATTTAGATATTTAAAGGACATTAATCATGCCTGATATGGAAAAATTTCTCTCAGTTGATTTGATAAGAGATCCGCGACTTGGAGGAACCATTTAGCCAAGTGACCTGCGAATGCCAGACTTTTGACGTTAAACTAGTCCATTTCAAAGTTCAAATCAACCATAGTAGATTAACTCCAACTAGATTTACTTTGGCAATGGATGCATTCTAAATCTTATATCAATTTTGATCAATCTTAAATTAGAATTTTATCTACACATTGTCAAATCTCAAAACCAATTATAAGCTATGCGCACTCTACACTATCGATTTATGCTTATTTAAAGTTGAGCTCATTTATGAATATTATTATATAACAAAATTTAATAAAAATCATCGTAAAAAGGGTTAAAACAGAATTAAGAACTTACCTTCTGTATATTTAAATTTTTTTTGTTAAAATAAGTTCAAATTTTTCATTTTTATGAAAGAAAGTGATTAATAAGGAAGAATAAATTAAATTATTGGTCAAGACACATTTTAGGAACCTTCAGTAATCAGTAGTTGCCTTATCGATAATATTCAAAATTCGAATACACTATAGTAACGGTACGTAATTCTTTGCCAACGTGGCACTCCATGTTTATTTCCCGCCATTCCGTAAATTTCAAAAACCAACCAATCTATATTCTCGTTTGCCCTTTCCAATCCCGCTCACATAAAGTATAAGCCAAAAAAACATACATAAATCCCATTACGTATCGCCAAGAATCAAACCTCACATACCTCTCAAAGCGCGTGGAGAGCACTCTCGAATCGACTGGGAAGAAGAGAGACAGAGGATTCTAGAAAGTAGCAGCAAGAGGCCAAATTGTCATGCGAGAGAGCCGTGCTATCCACGCGCGTAAGAATCGTTTTGGGTTGACAATTTTTTCATTTGCATGCAACCAACCTCAGCAGAATCCCAAACCAATAACACAAACTTGGCAATTGTCTATTGGCTGTCGTCGCTCATTGGCAGATTCACTGTGCCGCGAAGATTCGCGCGTTTCAAAAATTTCATGGGAAAATTAAAAAGAGAAAAAATATGGAACGGAGAAAGAACCATAGGGTTAACCTTCTTAATATCTCGTCTATAGACCAAAACACCCACGTGGATAACTTAAATGGCCTCCAACTCCTTCTTTATGGAGAATTATATATGCTGCAGAGTGCAGACACATCTCTACACTTTTATATTTTGCATACATGCCCTTATAATTTTATTTTTTACTTTTCTTTGTCACTAAGAAAATTAATTTGGGCTCATTGAATAAGCAATCACTTTCATTTTAAATAAAAAATATGTAAAATTTAAAATGTGCAAATTATTTATTTTATGAGAAATGTTCTGATTAGCATTTCAAACACTCAAATGGCTGTTAGATGTTAACAGCCATCTGACTGTTTGTGGTAAAGTCAGCAAATATTGCTGCCTAAATTATTTCTATTTATTTTATTAATATTTTTGAAATAAATTTGCCATAAAGTAGATTTAAACATAGTTGCCCTGTCTATAGTGACCATGAGTTATTGTTATATCAAAATAATTGTGATCCCAAGTTCATTATTGTTTGACCTATTTTTGAGATTTTATATTAATTTGAACTATGCCATTAGTTGTTTTAACTTCTTTTTTTCCCCCTTATCTATAGGCTCTGATTAACATCCTTATATTTTGTATTTGTGCAATATAGTTGTGTTATTTGTATAAATGCATGTAATGTATTTAAACTCCAATTGCATTATTCAAAGATTCTAGTTCTTCTCTTTTGGATAATTCAAAGATTGTAATTTAATTAAAACATTTTGATACTTTAGAACTATATGCCACTTAATTAAAACCACAAGTTTTGGGTATGTTGTCTAAGAACATTATAGAAAACATTAGAATTGAATACTTTAATTGGGGCTATATGTGTCGAAGACTGCTCATGTAAGAGACAATTGAGAAATGACGTATTGCAATTTGCTTCAAATTGTTTTAGATAGAATCAAATACGATTGGGTGTCTTATCTTAACCCCATGAGGCTAGCTCAGGTGGAGAGGGAGGGTTAAAGAAAGCGTTAGGAGAATAATAGGTCTAAGAATCAAACCATTTCATTGTGACAATAAATAAGCTGTCTCACACACACGATGCACGTATAAAACAAATAACCCATCTGAACTATATGCCAGGTTCATACAACCCTCTTTGAACTTCAAAACTAAACAAATAATTAACCTTACTAAATTATGAAATAATGACACTTTGCTTTTTTAGAGGTTAAAAATTTAAGAACCAAATAAAGAGAAAATCATTCATAAGTCCCTAAATATCAAATTGTATAACATAAGGCCCAACACACCTTAATGTATATCATGAGATCTTTCCATAATATTTTAAAGTCTACTATTTTTTAAAAATGGCATTTCTACCCTTATTAGATGGTTTATATGTTTAACTTTATTTCTTTTTAAAGTTATAATGCTTTTGGATACTTTTATAGGATAAGTTTAAACTTATTTCTTTTAGGGAGATTGGCCAAAGCCCCTCATTTATATGATTTTCATGCCATAAGTTCTCTAAAAAGATTCTTCATACCAAAAGTTTCTTTTGGCATGAATTGGACAAAAATACACCTTCTTCTTAACTACTTTCATCGCTACCTACATCCACCAGAATCCTAATTTCACTACACCGGAACTTCATTTCACTACGTTGAAAAACTCATTTTACTACGTCGAAATCCCATTTCACTAAGCCAAAAAACGCATTTCACTATGCCAAAAATGTATTTTTTTTTAATGCCGGAAAATGCATTTCATTACGCTAGGAAAAATTAAAAATTAAAAAATTAAAAACAAACTGAAATGAAAAAACAACACTATTATTTTTGGATTTTTCCTTTAAAAAAATGCTAATAGAGAAAGAGAGACGGGGTAAAAGAGAGAATAAAAGGAGGGAGAGAGAGAGAGGAAGAGAGAGAAATATAAAAGAGAGAGAGGGAGAGGACCGATGGTTTAAGTTGCTGCTATTGTCCACTCCGTAGAATATGGGTGGGAAATTGCAGTCTGATTTCGAGGTTTGATAGGTTCTAAATTTTTTTCCCTAATTTCGGGACTTGATGCATTAAAATATCTTTAAAAATGACTTTAGCCATTAAAAAACCTAAATAGGACTTTATGCAAGAAAAGTCTATAAAATAGGACTTTAGGCCAAATATCCCTTTCTTTTATGGGATATGTTTAAGCTTATTTCCATATAGAGTTTGTAATGGTTTTGGATACCTAGCATATATATATGAGATAAGTTTAGGCTTATTTCCATACAGAGTTTGCAACGGTTTTGTATTCTTTTTTAAATGTTTTAAAACTCAAATAGTTCATAGAACCGTAAAAATGACCGGGTTATAGGTCGTTAGTTCAACTATCGGGTCAACCGTAGTCGAACTGTGATGTCATTATGACATAATAAATGTATTAATTATTAATTATTAATTAAAAAAATATAGACAATAAAACTATAAAAGTTTTAAAAAAATTCAAAAAAGTTTCTCTATTCTTTATAAATTATAATAATCACGCAACATCACAATGATGCATAATACTAAAGCATAGTTCTAACATATATAATTCAAAAGTTCATCAAAATTGAAATTTCAATACTATAAACTATTAACTATGAAGCACTATGACATAATCACATACCAATATATTATAACAAATCACATCATTATATATTACAATAAATGATATTCACATTTAAATAAGTTTCAATATATCAACCAAAATTTTCATAGATAAAGTTATAAAACTTAAAAAAAAAAAAAATTCCAATTATTTTCAATATATCAATCAAATTATTCAAAGATTTAGTGAAATTTACTCTTGTAGCTTTTTAGGCTTTAAGAATCTTTAAGGCTATGTTTGGTACGTAGAAATAAGAAGGGAATGGAATCACTATTCCATTCTACATATTTTAGAGAAGCATTTGGCTAGTTAAAATAGAATGGAATACGCATTCTCGGGTGGTCCTATTCCCTCCAAGAATGGAATTCTAGCAAAAGTTTAAGGGAAAATTATTCAAACCCCATTAGAATTTGGATTCTATACCAGTATACTCAAAAACACTATATCGATTACCCAAAAATCCATCCAGCATTTTTCAAAGTCTACTCTTTTGATTTATTGGAAGATTTGCCCTTTTTGCTGAAATTAAGAAGAGTTTTATTATCTTTTAAAGTCTGTAACTGAATTTCTGTCTTCATGGAAAGTTTTTTAGATTTCATTCAATTCAAAATTTTGAATTTTAATTAAGGTATATCCATTTCTTCAAAGAAGGAATTTCAATGGTGTGAAAAAATGGCACGCACCAAACTTTTTTGCTGTACTGAAAAATAAATAAATTCCAGTCATGTAATGGTTACATTTATCTATGTCATGCATTCAAACTTACGTCATAAAATAACATACAAAAACAAAAAGGTGAAGGCAATTTATTATAACAACAATCACACTGACTACATTTTTTTATAGTTTTTGGTTTAAAATCCTATTTGAACATGATTATTATATTTTGCGTACAAAATTTTTGAGGGTTTCGTATTCAATTTACTTCCTTTCACCATTGTCGTCACTGTAAAGTGCTGCTTTGACGTCAGCAACTTCGAACTTGTACGACTGAGCCGTTTCAAATCTTTGGTTTTTAATAGCGCCTTTGAATGAAGTTCAACACCACCGACTGTTGTTGTAACCGCTATCTTTCGTAAAATCCTATTTAAACATGGTTATTTGCCAATATTTACTTATTTTGCATACAAAAGTTTTAGGGTTTCGTATTCAATTAACTTCCTTTCGCCTTTGTCGTCAATGTAAAGTGTTGCTTTGATGTCAGCAACTTCGAACTCGTATAAATCAGCCGTTTAGAATTTTTGATTTTTAATGGCGCCTTCGAATGAGGTCCACCATCACCGACTGCTAGCGAGAATTTTGCGAACATGTTGTAGCCGCTATCTTTGGTAAAATCCTAGTTAAACATGGCTATTTTCCAATATTTACTTATTTTGCATACAAAATTTTTAGGGTTACATATTCAAATTACTTTATTCCGCTATTATCGTCAATGTAAAGTGCTGCTTTGATGTCAGCAACTTTGAACTTGTACAGATTAGCTATTTCGAATTTTTGGTTTTTAATGATACCTTCGAATAAGGTTCATCATCACCGACTGCGAGCGAGAATCTCGCAAACATGTTGTAACCGCTATATTTAGTAAAAACTATTTTTGATAAATTTTCAAATCCGGAAATTTTACAAAAAGGGAAAATTTGTCAAAATCTAAAATATATGTAATATTCAAAATTGTATTTTTAGTGGGTGTCCTTTGGGTATACGTCCCTGTACTAGGGGGTTATAGGTTAAAATAAAAAATAAATCATGTGAACATTACATGATATTTAATGCCAAATTATCCACTTCATAATTGATTTAAGCAACTAAATTTGATGAAAATAAAATTATTAATTGTTTATTTTCATCAAATTTAATATATAAATTGATTGCAAAAGGACATTTTAAGCATTGAATTGGTTTAACAACTTCATTTAATGCTCACATGGTCTATTTTCTTTAATGCTGTGTTTGGTAGGAGGGAAAAGTGGGAGGAGGGAAAAGGGAGGAGGGAAAAGTGGAGGGAAGTGTAAATTTGGGTGTGTTTGGTATGGGGGGAAGGGAAAAGGGGAGGGAAATGTGGAAGGAAAAGGGGAGGGATTTTGAGCCTCTTCTCATCCGCCCAAAGTTGGGCGGAAAAGTGGAGGGATTTATGTTTTATGGGGTGAAATGACTTTTTTGCCCTTTAAACATTTTGAAAACCCACAATTGCCCCCCTTTATTCTCCAAGCAAGCACCTATACATATATGCCCACGCCCACTGTTTTATATATATATATACACACACACATGTGCGCGCGCACACGTGAAGGCTTCCAAATTATTTTTAATATTTTTATAAATTATTAAAAGCATTTAAAATATATTTGAATATGAGAGGATAAAATTGTAATTCAATACAATATATCATTTTCCTCCCCCTTGTTTACCAAACACATGGAAGGAAGAAAACCACTTTTCCATCCATCATACCAAACACACAGGAAGGAAAAATGGTTTCCCTCCCCTGAGGAAGGAAAGCCCATCCCTCCTATTTTCCTTCCTTCCACTTTTCCATCCCTCCTACCAAACGGAGCATAAGTTTCTTAATAATAATGGAGTAAAAGGGATAGTTTCATAGATACATTTTTTCAAATATATAGTAGGATTTAGGTTAATATTATCTACCCTAAATGATCTCAAGTTATAACTAGGCCATGATGATTGTGATTTCAAAATTTCATAATTTAAGAGCATTATTTGTTCGGTTTTGAAATTTATGAGGGTTAGTAAATTTAACTTTAGTCAAGGGAGTTATTTATTTCGTTTTAAAGTTCAAGAAATTTTATAGTTGTGATTTATAGTTTATAGTTCAAGATAATTTCGTATAATTTACCCAAAAAAAGCAAAAATTTGATAAGTCACAATAAGATTATAAGGGGATAAATGCAAGGAATTCACTCGATGATAGGCCACAAACGGAAAACAAAAAACATATTCAGACATATATGAGAATACACAGAATAATATGTGCGCCAGTGCAAAAAACAAAGAACAAAAAAAGAAAACACAAACCTACCTTTCGTTTGGAGGAGAGCGTTCATGCTCGGGGCTAGTTTGGGCAATAGGGAACATTTAAGGTGGGCTTATCTCGCTCCCCCCCCCCCCCCTCTCTCTCATCGCCAGTTCGACTTCTTGAAGGAAACCGACCTATATCCCTTCGTCTCCAATCCCTCTTTCTCTCTACGATTTCGCGATTACTCAGTAATCCTAATATTTCCTCTTTAGGTTAGGGTTTGAAACAAAGGATCGTTCCGGATTACGCTTTCGATTCAAATATGTTCGAATCAATCACACGCTCATAGATAAATCCGTTGAATTTGTATTGTTTTAACTTTCAATCCGAATTTCAATCCCAATCTTCGAAATTCTAGGACTCGTATCTTTTCCAGGGTTTTCAGGTAGATCCGTTCGTGTGATTCGTTATCGATGGCGAACGGTACCGATTCAGAGGAGTTCGTGGTGTTATCTAAGGTTCGGGCGGGTCTGAAGCGCGAGTTTGCATGGGCGTTGAAGCTTCAATCTCAGATCAATGGTTCTCCTGGACGGACTCGGGCTAGGAAGGCTCAGAATGGGGCTGTAGGTAATGGTGTTGCGGAGAAATCGAGCCATAAGAGGTTGAAAAGCTGTGGTACGGAGCCGGCGAAGAACGACGCGGAGAAAGATTCAATTGAGATTCAATCGGTGAGCGGTGTGGAGAAATTATTGAGAAATGAAACGGCAAAGAGCGATAAGGTGAGTATGAGCGAGGATGATGAGGAGATGAAGAGCGATGTGGTGGATTCTATGAGCGATGATGAGCCGAAGAGTCACGTGGTTGAATCCGTGAGTGATGAGGGATTGAAGGTTGATGATGTTAGGCCTATGGACGAAGAGGAGACAAAGGTTGATGCAGTTGCGCTTATGAGTGATGATGAACCTAATAGCAATCTTGTTGAATCGGCGAGCGAAGAGGAATTGAAGGATGATGCTATGGAACCAATGCGCAAAGATGAGTTGAAGGATGATCAAGTGTGCTTGGATGAATCTGTAATCTATAAGGATCCACGGGACGAGGTAGAACCACCATGCGAGGGGACTGCTATTGCAGGAAACAATAGCAATGTTGAAAATGCTTTGGTGGAGAAACCTCTGAAGCGATACACACGATCAGCATTAAAATTGAAGGTGAAGCCGACCGAGTCACCGGCAGTGAACGGTGCCATGATCGAATCACTTGTGGAAAGTGATTCTGGCAAAGAAAATGGTTTGGATAATAGCTCATTGGTTACTCCTCCTTCTAAGAAGCCAGAAACAAATACGCCAAAATGGATTTCCTCTAGAAAGTTCCCCATGAAATTGAGGGAATTTCTTGATACTGGTATGCTTGAGGGATTACCTGTAAAGTATATCCGCGGCTCGAAGGTGAAATTTTATCTATCATATATATATATATTTACATGTCTTTTCTTGTACACAATGTCTGTCAAATATTAAGTTGATCGAAGATTAATAGTTACTTCATCCATAAATGTGAAATTTTTTTTATTAAGTAGAAATGTGTGTTTATGGATGAATGGAATGGCTACCAGTGCCTGATCAATGTAATATTTGTTATATCTGATGTGTATGGGGTTTGGTAAAATGTGACACCCCTAAAAAGTTCTTAGGGTTTTATTAAAATATATGTCAAAAATTGAGTTCATTGAGCCTGTCCAATATTTTTTTTATGTGATTTATGAAATATTCAATTTTAGACTGATGTTTGTTAATTTTGGTGTTCAATTTAGTCAAGGGCGCCCAGGGAAACAGGACTTGGAGGGGTGATAAAAGGCTCCGGGATATTGTGTTTTTGCTATATTTGCAAGGGAACTGAAGTAATCATCCATTTATTATTTCAAGATATCAGCATTTGTTAATGCCTTTTCTAGCTCTCCTCCCCAAACAATCCCCAAGGTTTGAGTGAATTTATTGAATGGTTGTTCTTTGTTGTTAATGCAGGTTGTTTCACCTAATCAATTTGAGCTGCATGCGGGTAGTTCAAATAAACGTCCACCAGAGTATATATACCTGGAGAATGGAAACACCCTTCGTGATGTGATGAATGCATGCAAAGTTGCTCCATTGGACACATTGGAAGAAGCTATCCAAATGGCGACTGGTTGTTCATCCGTAAAGAAATCTAATATATGTTTGAACTGTAGAGGTAACATTTGTACTCATTACATTTGCAAATGTTAAAATGCTTCTCTGCATGGATCATTTTTCCAGATAATGTAACAATAGTCACTTTTAATGATTTTATAGGGTCTATCTCTCAAGCTGGCACTGGGAAAAGAAAGCTACTGTGTAATTCATGTGCAGAGTTAAAAGAGACTCAAGCTAGCCCGCAGTTCAGAGAGTCAAGAGCGACCCCTACTCAATCAACTTATAGTGGTGATAGGTATACTTCTGTTTCTTGCAATTTTGATTTTTACTGTCAGATTGAGACAGGCTTATGCTGTCAAATGCTATCCTGCTTTTTGGTTATACCTTTCAGTTTTCGATTGTAGATGCATTGACAGATAGTACTATATCAACCCATCCAATATATTATCCAGGATGTACCTATACCAACCCAATCTTGAAATAACAAAGTCAAGAACTCTTACATTAATTAATATCTCTGTTTAGTGACTAAACTTAAGCACAAGGTTAAAATTTGAAAGGTTGGATTTTCTAGAGCTTAGATTAAAATTAGCGGTCATAATATTCATATAAATTTTTTTACATTTGTATTTTGTACAAAGAATTAAATTATAAATCCTGAAATGAAAATTGTGATCTGATCCTGTATTTGTTGTTATTGAAGCTGGTTTATGGATGAATGTTAAGAGGGTGGGTAAAATACAATGGTCAAGCATGATGCATCTGACCTGTATCTTTTGATTTATAATTTATAATTCCGACAGTTACTGACATGACAGCAGCTCTATTTCTTTGTGTCATATTTTACTATATTAGTTATATACTTGTAGAATATGTGAAGTTTAATGTGTTTATACATTAGATTGTGTTACACGTGATAAGGCTTATATTTCACTGGCACTTTTTCATTCATCACAATAGACGCATGCAAATATGTCAGATACATGTTGGTTTGTTGATGATAAAATTGTTCTTCTTTCTATTCTGCATTTAAAAAAAACAAAAAAAAAACACTGAATTTATCGTCTGATCAGCCCTTCTTTAATTTACATACTTTTTAATGTTTGATATGCTTTTGGTAATTTCAGATCACCAAAACCATTTATGAAGTCGACTGACAATGTACCCAAGTGTAACTCCTCGAGAAGTAAAAGTAATGGGAGGTTAACTAAAAAGTAAGTATTCTTTTTTCAATATTTCCTTATGTACATACTCTTCCTTTCTAATTTGACCTGTGTACTGACTTCTACATTTCAGACATGATTTCTTTGTTGTCCAAATCAGTACTCTAAATCATGTTGGTTTTTGTATGCCTTTTTTAAGAGATCTGCGTTTGCATAAGTTGGTCTTTGAGGAAGATGTTCTGCCTGACGGAACTGAAGTAGGATATTATGCTCGTGGACAGGTTGTTGCAATGAAAAAATTAATTAATGATTTTATCTATTTCCATCAGACTTGTTTTTTCTGAGTAGTTGTCTGTTGTGGGCAGAAATTGCTGGGTGGTTATAAAAAGGGTTTTGGAATCTTTTGTGAATGCTGCAAGTGCGAGGTATTTTTGCGACTGCTTGAATTACTGGTTTTCATATATTTTGTCAGAATTGTTGATCTTCTTTTAATTCAATGAGCAGGTCAGCCCCTCACAGTTTGAAGCACATGCTGGTTGGGCTTCACGCCGCAAGCCGTGAGTGTTTCTTCAAAATGTTCTAGAGGTTTTGAAAAATTTGTGGTCCTGATATTTTTATTCAGCCATAAGTCAGAAGAGTTGGAAACACTTTACTTTTTTGCCACATGGCAAATTTGAATGGCAAGACCCTCACAAGCCTGGTCAACTTTGAATTATTGGCTAGTGGATTCTGTGCAATTTACAAAAATAAGATCTTTAGTAACCTTTTTTTTGTCTTCTATTAATACTATTGTTATTATTTTTCTTTAAAATTGTGCTTGTTTTCTTTTGGCAGTTATCTACATATTTACACATCTAATGGGGTATCCCTCCATGAACTTTCAATATCCCTATCAAAAGGACGGAAATTTTCTTCCAAAGATAATGATGACCTCTGCACCATCTGTGCAGATGGAGGGAATCTTTTGTGTTGCGATGGATGCCCAAGAGCTTTTCACAAAGGTGGACTTTTATTCCTCTAAAAATAATTTGTGTTATTGTGACCTTTTTTCCTGTTTGTTGGGCTATAATTATTCAGAGTTCTTTAGTTATTCTACATTGAAGTTCTTGGATGTTGATTTCATAGAAGAGGTAATGGTGAAGTTAGATTGTATTTGTTAGAGATTAAGCAATGAAGAGATAATATTATACTGGCTATTGTTATTATCGTGGCATGTAAACTGGGTGCAAGAGACGTACATCAGAAATATAGGTTTTAAAATGTAGTCAATGCATGTTCTTGGTAAGGTTGTCTGACCAGGAGCTCTAGTCCCATGCATTGTGGTCTTGGTTGGTGGTGGCTAGAAAATGATTGCTTGTTGGTCTAGGTGTCTCTCATTGCACTGTTAGGAAGCAAAAGGCTGTTGCCTGAAAATCAGGCTTTATATAAATCAGTATGTATTTGCTGGAAAACAACTTAACATAAGGCAATGAGAGTGTATAAGGTGACAAAGATAAAAAACTTGTACGTATCAGAACATTTAGTGAATTGTTTTTTCATGCTCCTTTTGTCTTTTCTTGTGCCTTTTGTCTATGCATATTCGTACTTTACTGTTATTCTTTTTGGTAGTTTATTAAGTTGTGCAAAGTCAATCAGTCAGTGGAGACTAGTCGTAAGATGGACTGAGCTCCACCCTACCAGATTTGTTCTGTTATGTGTCTGTTACGCACTAGTTAACGCAATTGTTTTTACAGAACCCAATGTTGCATTGCATTGCATTGTTTTTTCAATTTACGTATGACATCACATGCAATAAATGATAGTGTTCAGTTTGTCATCTTCACCTTATATATATATATATATATATATATATATTTGTCTATATTTGAAGTTTGAACTTATTTGGATGTTCAATAACCTACTTTTGAAGTCACCTTTTTGTACTTTCTTGTGCCTTTGTCTTCGTATCTTGGTCCTTTACTCTTTTTTTCCCCTAATTTATGTAATTAATTCCTCAAGTCTCAGATGGACTTAGCTCAATCCCAATTCTTATGTGATTTGCATTAGTACATTGCTGTAATCATTGGATGACACAATGGTTTTGATATAACCCAAGATATGTTGTTATTTAAATTCATGCATTTTTTACATAATTACTATCTGCAGTAACTTGTAATGCTGAGATTGATGGCTCCCAATCTCCTTGGCCTCTCTAACTCTAAGGACCCCTGTGCGGGAGTGGGGTTGGGTGGGTGTGCGTTGCTAATTCAAATTGCCAAAAAGGAGGGCATTAATGAAATATAGTGAAACATGAGGGTACACATGTAAAGAAGTCCCTCTCCTCACTCCCTTTATTAGCATGCATACATGCGTGTGTATATAGAATTATAGATACACGTGTAAAAAGGGCCTCTTTTTGTTTGTTTGTGTGCATGTGCGTGCATGCATGTATTGCTGAGTTTGATGACTTCAAATCTTCATGGGCTCTTGCATATTTTTAAATACGGTAAAATACTAGGGATGTGTGTGTGTGAATACGGTAAAATACTAGGGATGTGTGTGTGTGCGCGCGCGCGCGACACACACACACACACACACACACACACAGCGCGCGCGCGCGCGCGTGTGGGTGTGTGTGTGTGTGCGCGCGTGCGGGTGCGTGCGTGCGTGCGTGCGTGCTTAGTTCCCTGTAATCTACTTCTGGTACACTGGGACTTTGTATTCTGTATGCTTAGTTCCCTGCTGGGTCTTTGGGACTTTGATAACAAAGAGTACATTGGTACCTAAATTCATTTGATTCTGATTCTCCTTAGCCTTTTTGTGCTGGACCTTGCTCTCTGCTTCCTTAACATTGTTATGAATACTTTTAGCTTATCTGAATTGTTTCTTTCAGCTTTGCATGCCCTCTTTTCTCTATTGTTCCCCACTTCTTTATCTTTGAAGCTATTGCAATTCATATGGTCATGCCATTAACTCTGACTAGCTTTTAGTCATTCCTATTGGTTTATTTTTGCATATACACAACTTTTCTTCTTCGTCAAATTTATCATTTACAAAACCTTTGTTTAACTTCATCTATTACTGTCCTTTGATAATCATGAGTTGCACGCTTTTGATATGCATTCTTATTTTGGCCAATTGCAGAGTGTGTTTCTTTACCAAGCATCCCTAGTGGTACTTGGTACTGTAAATATTGCCAGAATTTGTTCCAAAAAGAAAAATTTGTGGAGCGGAATGCCAATGCTCTAGCAGCCGGAAGAGTCGCAGGAGTGGATCCAATAGAACAAATAACTAAGAGATGCATTCGAATAGTCAAAACTCCAGAGACTGAAGTCGGCGGATGCGTGTTATGCAGGTTGGGTCTAAACTGTTTTTGTTGACATGAGTCCCCTTATTAGAAGCTTTAGTGTTTTCTTTTTTGTAATTATTCCTTTGAATGTATGAATCAAACCCCCCTTCTCCCAATACAAAAAATCTTCCTCTTAGTTTAGCGTCCAATTGTTGCTCCTCTCAATTATGCTGTGCCTTGTCTGCGGTGTTCATGTAAAATCTAGGTAATTGCTTTAATATGTAAGGCAATCTAGTGATTATTCTTTGTATAATATATTTTGGTTGATTCACTGCCTTCTCCTAAGTACCTGTGATATCTCCTGATATGACTGGTTTGTAGCATTTATTTGGTGGTTTAAACAGTTCGTTCCTTTTTATATATGGCATTTTTGTACTACATCCAGCCATCTCTTTCTCTGTTTATATAGCTATCTATCTATCGATCCTTTTTTTGTTCATGCACATTTATTTATTTATTTGTTTGTGAACATATTTTTTATGTAAGCAGGGGCCATGATTTCAGCAGGTCAGGATTTGGTCCTCGAACAGTCATTCTTTGCGATCAGGTATTTTCTTTGTTTTCTTCATATCTGCATCTGTCAAATTTGATTTTTGAAGTGTTCAGCCATTCTTAGTTTTTCTGATAATGATTTTTACCAAATGATTTGCATTTTTTCCCCAGTGCGAGAAGGAATTTCATGTCGGCTGTTTAAAGGATCACAAAATGGAAGACCTAAAGGTGTTACAGAATATCTTCTATCATTTTTCTACGTGGTTTTCTTTTATAAATATTTTCTTTCTTTATTCAGCTCATATGCAACCTCTTTTCTGATTAAAATTTTGTTACCACTTGTACAACAGGAATTGCCAAAAGGGAAGTGGTTCTGTTGCACAGACTGCGACAGAATACATTCTGCGTTGCAGAAGTTGGTTACTCTTGGAGAAGAAAAGCTCCTAGATTCTCTTCAAACTGTTATAAAGAAGAAGCATGAAGAAAAGGGTTCAGGGAGCAGTGCAAATCTTGATATAAGATGGAGGCTTCTCAGTGGGAAAGTGGCTGCTGATGACACTAGAGTGTTGCTTTCAAAGGCTGTTTCTATATTCCATGTGAGTTATTGTTGATTGCTGTATTAATAATTTAATACTTTATTTTTTGCCACTATAGTGCTGTAGCTAGAAGTTTACCATTCATTTGAAAGCCTGAAACGAAGGGAATGGATTGGAATTTAACTAAATGGAATTCATCTCGCATGTTTGGTGTCACAAGGGAAATGGAATGGAAATGATCATATCCCTACTTCAAATATTTTTAAAAAAGAAATACTAATGAACCATACCTTCCTCTCTTCTTCTTCTTTCTTCTCTCTCTCTCTCTCTTCCCGTTGGTTGTTTATTGCAGTGGAAGATGAAGAAAGGAAGGTCTTTCTAAACTAATTCTTTGATATGATGATAAGTGATGTCCCCCTCCATTTTGGCCGGCCAGAGGCATGTTTTGCTTATATTCTAATTTTAAAAGGAATTAAATGCTTCTAATTTTAAAAGGAATTAAATGCTTCTCATTTTGGTCTTTTTTTTTTGGGTGTTTGATAGAGACAGATGATTAGATGAAATGGTTTCGATTGCAAAATGCCCTAACAATTATTTCTTTATTCCCCTACTTGAAAGGCTGCCTCTATGTAGTTTAATGTTTACTATCTGAGCAGGTGCAGACATGGGTCACCTCTTGAATGTATGTTGGATGTATGTTGGCTCTTAAATTATGTCATTTAGCGGCACTCGTTTTGCTTCTTTTGATTATCTTTTCCAATATCAAAAGTTGCTTTTAAGCCTCGTTTCTCGGGGAGCGTATCCTCTCTCAGCATTATATATGTGACCATAGGGATTTAGATTTATGTAAATTGAATATCTCAAATTGAACATGCGTTATTATTCACTTTTTCCAATTTCATTGCAATTAGTTTTCCTTGCAAACAAATTATGTTCCATGTAAAACTATCTCTTTAGTTTATGGTAATCAGTTGTGTGGATTAGAGATTCTCATTTATGCATTATGCACTTGCTTGTTTAAATTCTTTAAGGCCTCTTCTCTGTTGTAGTGCTTCCAGGTCCTGTGATATTCTTATGATATTATTTTTTGTGTTGACTTAAAGAAGAATTATTGTCACTCAAAGATCTTATTCATTTTGCATCTCATTGTTGTGCTTTAGGATCGCTTTGATCCAATAATTGATTCAGCATCAAACCGTGACCTCATTCCATCCATGGTCTATGGGTGAGCAATATTGTTCTTTCCACCTTTTTATATTTGTAATTATCAGTTACATTTTGGGTTGCCTATTTTTATTAGTGCTGTATTCAATTTACTGGTGAATGACAGAAAACATTTAATGATTTTGCAGAAGGAACATAAGGGACCAAGAATTTGGAGGGATGTATTGTGCAATATTAACAGTCAAGTAAGGACTTCTACTAAAAGGCCTACTTAGTCATCATTCTTAGTGTAGATATCTTATTTTGATATTTATTTGGTATGCAGCTCATCAGTTGTGTCAGCTGGAATGATTCGTGTTTTTGGACAGGAAGTGGCAGAACTTCCTTTAGTTGCAACAAGTAGTGATTGCCAAGGACAGGTGTGTTGCCAGGCTGATAATCCTTTTTATTTATTTATTTTTTTAAATTTTGTTCTTTAATTCTTTTATTTTACTTTTCAATAAATCAAATGATTCAAATCAATTAGGTTTTTCTGAAAGGTGAAGCTACTCTTACATCATGATTTAACTTTTTCTCCAGGGTTACTTTCAGACCCTATTTTCTTGTATTGAGAGACTGCTTGGATTTCTGAATGTGAAGACTCTTGTCCTTCCGGCTGCGGATGAAGCAGAATCGATTTGGACAAACAAATTTGGTTTCAACAAGATGACACAAGATGAGGTGTGCATTTTTGCATATTTTGTTCAGGATAATTTAGATTAAAGGTCCTTTTACCTAAGTGATCAAACTAAGCCTTTGTCCCACCCACGCACTATATGGATGCCACACTTGCCACTGTCATAATGCTCCAAGGAGTTTTGAACTCATCTTTTCTGAACTTAAAGACTCTCAGCACTTACCCCAACCATTAGACCAAGTGGTTGCTGGTAGATTGAAGTTTAATGTTTTTTTAATCCCCTGGGGCTAGCCCAGGTGGTGAGGGAGAGTTGGGGAAGGGATTAGGTGTAGGATAAGCCTGGGGGGTCAGATCCCCTCTGTTGTAAGTGTAGGATCGGTGAAGGGGTCAGTTCCCCTGTTGTAACAAAAAAAAGGGGGGTTGTGGGGGGAAGGGTTTAGGAGTAGGAAGTTATTGGGGTCGAATCCCCTCCATTGTAACCAAAACAATAATAATTGAAGTTTAATCCGTCCTTTATTTTTTTTTTTTTGGGTCTTGCAGCTGAACACGTACAGGAAAGATCACCAGATGATGACCTTCCAAGGGACTCCGTGGCTGCAGAAGCCTGTTCCTGCATGTCAAGTTATAATTTGATTCGGGGATGGCTGAATATTGGATTCTGTCAATTCATCAGATAGGAATAGCCATTTTTGCAGTGTGTTTCACCTGAAAATGTACAGGAATCGATATTGTGATTGGGTGATGTACAGGAAAGAGACCTTAGATTGGGCTTCCATCTCGCAATTTGTTTTATATGTTCTTTTTGTAGCCAAAAGAAATGATAAAGAGGGAAAGATCTCAGTCAAGCGATGAATATACAAAACCAAGAGCAGTTGTCCGTTTAGTGTGTCACAAAATTTTGGTCAAGTGTAAACAGTTGTATCATGAAGCTGGGGTTCAAATAGCAGTGCATTTATTCTCAACTTTTGTTTTTACATAAGGGTTCCATTTTCTTTTTTAATTTATGATATTTTCTGTTAACTTCCGGCCTTTAAATTTGAAATTTCACAGTTGTATTTTCACTTAATTTTTTTTTAAACATATATTTAATTAGTCTTGGGATATTTCTCTATGAATATTTTTTTTTTTTTTTTTTTTTTTTATCAGAATTTTAGAATTTTATTTACCATAGCTCCTCTAATGGACCTAATGCAAATCACTTCCCAGATGGTCTCATACTCTATAACACACCCCACCCTATCCCTAACTTAAAATTTGGAATTTTATTCATTAGCATTTCACTGATACCTTAGAGCTCTTGCTGTCTAAAATGCATGTATACTTTTATTCAACGAAATTGTGTTATGTTTCTTATAATGAAAAATATAAGTTTTTAATTATTCGAAAATTTAAACAGGATTTGAAGAGTTTTAACAATTTTTATTTTTTAACCAAGCACTTGAAACACAATTTAGGCCATTACATTTTATTTTTTGGGAGTATTGTGGTAAGGTTATTTTGGGCAATCTTGTGTGTGCCAGGACTAATGGCCCGTTTGTGTTAACTTATGTTAAAATGAACCATTTCTTCACATATCTTTTTTAAATTAAGCTCAAATTATGTCTTCACATATCAAAATTTTCTTACTAAAAGTGATTGTGGTCAAAGTTGGGGCCTCCAAACTTTTGTCACAATCGCTATTGGTATAAAAATTTTGTCATGCATCATATTATTCTTCAAGTTGTTGAAAAGTAATTATCATTCTTCCTTCTAGATTAAGTGAAATTTAAAGCTTCAAAAGTGATTATAGGAAAAACTAATGCAAATGGCCCCAAGTCCCCTTTCCAGTCACTTCAAAGGCAGGCCTTTCACATTGCTTTTGTTTAGCGTTACCTTCTATGTTGTGACTATTTGTAATTATTTTGTAATTGATTTAGTGATAATTTGTAGGCAGGTTTTTGGAAGGATGGAGGGCTACCCTTTTTTTTTCTTTTTTTGTGTAGTTCATAAGTACGATAAATTCCCGGAAAACAGTGTGACTAATTGAAATAAATTTTCAATTATATAGCTTGGCTAAACCTAATGTCATTTTTGTTCCTCCAAAAATCAAGATTAAGTGACACATAATGGTTCACTTTTGAGCAAATTAACTTGTATTCTTGCAATTTTTTTTTTCATATCCTTTTTTTTGGTAAGGCTTGTTTTGTTTGGACCAAAAATATTATCTCAAAAGAAAATTTTCATAAAAGATAAAAATTTAACTGAATAAAATATATATTTTTTCTTAAAGCTATTAAAAAGAAGGATAATTTTTTTCCAAATAGCACGATACGATATGATGATCGTTCAAGATTAAATATAAGAATATAAAATTTTCCGAAGCAACACGCCAAGATTGAATATAAAATCGAAGATGAAACTTCTTCCAACTAAAACTATTTTTCATCAAAACAAATTTTTTTTGGTTGCAATCCAATTTACTAATCAAGGTTTTCCATGGTAGGTGCTTTGGCTTTGATTAGATCATGTGGACAATTTAAAACGAGTATGCCGTTACCGTTATGATCAGATTATTGGTTTAACAATCAATCATGATACCACTTATGATCTGACAAAAGCGGGAAGTATTCAAATTTTGAAATTTAAAACAACCAATGTGATTGCTAGAGTTTTTTACTTTTTTTATAGTATTTATTTTTCAAATAAATAAAACACTTTCGCTTTCTACCCCCAAAGTTCCCGATTCCGTCTTTTCACCCTTTTAAATTCTCATTCTCTCTCATCCGCTCTCTTTCTCTCTCTCTCTCAACCTTGTGCTCTCTCTCTGGTATGCATTCTTCTCAATATTCCGTTGATTACATTAGTCAATTGTCGATTATATACAAATTTGTATCATCTCATCTTCAGTTTTCTTGGTTTTCATAGATCGAATCGAGATAGGAACGAATTCTAGTGATATTTTCAACAAACCCTAGTGAGAGATGGGTCACATTCAGTACTCCGAGAAGTACTTCGATGACACTTTCGAGTACAGGTGACACCATCTCCATCATTTCCTTTAAATTTCGTTCGTTCATTTCGATTTTCAGTAACGAAAACTGAAGGTTTTTTTTTTTTTTAAATTGTTTGTACAGGCATGTGGTTCTTCCTCCTGAAGTGGCGAAACTCCTACCCAAGAATCGGCTTTTGTCCGAAGTAAGTTCAATTAGGGTTTTGCTTATTTGCTTTGTTGCTTCCGTTTTCAACATTTCTTTTTGGTTTCTGAGAAGTTGATGAATTGTCAAGAAAATGATAATTTTGAATCTTTATATTTACTGTTGGAAGTAAATAAAATTAGGGTTTTAGATGTTTTTCCAACAGCTTTCGCGTTTGGTTGGTGAGATTTAATTATGGCTTTGGAGAGATTCTTTTGGTTTCCTTTTTGTTGAACCCTTTTCCCTTTGGTTGCTAAGAAAATGATGGGAGAGAGAATTTAAGATCCTAAATATTTAGATTTATCATTTTTTAATGGCTTGAGGAAGTGAAAATATTCATTCAAATGTGATCAATATGATTATTTGACTTCAGGTGGGCTTTGGTTTTTCATATTCATACTAAATATAAGATCGAAAATGTTCCTTTACTTCTCTTTTCCCATGTCTTCTTAGCTACCAAACAGAAAGGATTTTGTGATCCTCTTTGCTTCTGAGATACATGGTGTTAGGCTTGTGTGTTGGTTTCAGAACAAGCGCTGTGCAATTAGACTTCATTCATGTTAACGCTAGAAAAAATGAAAATTTTGCTGAGCTGAACTCCATAGCTGTTTTGCTTAATTTAGATTTTCAATGTTCATTCATAAGAAACTGAAAGCATAAGATTCAGAACTTATGTTCACATTTCCTAAGCAACCAAATGGATTTTATTTTATTTTATTTTATTTTGTTGTTTTTAATGGATAACTCACCCAATCGTCTGTGATTTTGAAACATATGCTTTTGTCTCTATGGTTTGTTTGTTATTTATTTATTTTTTTTTTCCTCTTTAGAGTGAATGGCGTGCAATTGGAGTGCAGCAGAGCCGTGGTTGGGTCCATTATGCAATTCATCGCCCAGAACCACATATCATGCTATTCAGGAGGCCTTTGAACTATCAGCAGCAGCAGGAGAATCAGGCTCAGCAAAATATACTTGCTAAGTGATCGTTTACTCAGTTCCCCAGTCCTAATCTCTAAAAAAGAAGACAAGTTACTTAGGGTTTATGCTCTGTGTAAACAGTTTGGATATTTTGGACTTTTTGGTGATGTACTGTGATTCTCTTCTCTTGAGAATTTCATGTTAGTTTCTGTTTGTTTTTAACTGTGCTGTTGATGACTTGAATGTCATTGGTGCTTGGTTTAATCTCAGAATAGTGTTTTTACTTTGACAATTATATATATATATATATCGATATATGTATAAGGGTTAATGTTTGGTGCACTGCTTTTATTGTGTGGACTAAAATTCTTGTGGATTTTGATTGATTTTATTTCTCTGTTATGTTTTGTGTGTTTTGTGGTTCTGGTTTCCCTGCTCTTCGAGATCACAGGATTTGGGATATTATTTTGTGTATCACTGTTCTTAGTTTTTTCTTTAATAGATTATCTGTCGGGAGAGACCATTGTGTGGTTTTAAAATTGAACAAGTGTTAGCGCTTAGCACGGCATGTTATTTTGATTTTGGTATCTAACGTAAAATTGACTTGAACGACTGTTATGTAGAAAGACCATTGCCATCACAAATTATTGTAAGAAATTACAGATGGGTCATTTCATGAATTTTCAAACTGCACCTGTGTCGTTACTTGTGGCAATATTAACTTTGATGTGATCTCAGTTTTTGAATGGTGGTAAATTATACTTTCAAATGCTTTGTGAAATATGGTAAATCATTGAAAATTTTGAAGCACATCCAAGTGTCGTTGGGAAGATTCGTTTGATTTTAATCTTATGAAAAGTTTTACAAATGTCATTGTGAAAGGTATGCTAGGATTTTGTGTAGAAAACTTGATATATTGTGGAAGTTTTGGATAGATAACAAGACTATTGTGGGTTTACTTGGCCAGAAACAATCACTTTCAACTGGGTGGTACTTAGAATGATCATTCATGCAAGTGAAGAAGCTTTTGTTATTTAGAACTTGATATAGGTATTGTGATCTGAGCTTAGAGATTTTGAGGAAGAAATACTAAAGGGTGTTGGTTCTATCCAGTGTCATTAATTGCCATCTCTTCCCAAGATTTTTGGAAGAACAGAAAGTCCCAAATTTTGTCTTCATTTATTATCAAATCTACTTGCATTTATTCTGTATATGAATATTGCCAACTTAGTGTAACTTTACACAAATTAGAAACCATTAGTGGCAGTCCTTCACAATGTCTGAACTGGTAGCTTTTATGGAGGATGTTTAACAAACTGTCTGGTGATGCAAAGATGTAGTGATTTTGCCTACAATGGGTGGGTTTTGAGGTCATGGCTTAAGTTATCAGGCAGCAGTAAGTGAAGTATGAGGAGTGAGATTTATATACTGCATCGCAAAACTTGAATGTTAAAGATCTTCACGATCTTTGGGCTATTTGAATTTTACGGAAGATCTGTTTGTTTATCAGGATGGTTTAAATTTTTATTTTAAATTTTATCTTTTTTGGTCATGCTTTATTGGCGCAGAGTTTTTTGCTCCCATTATAGTTCGTACAGTAACAGGTTCAAGGTCCATATATTCAATTAATTTTCATCATTTTCTTTTATTTTTTTAGAATCAATATCTTTTAGAGGAAAAGAAAATTGAATTTCAAATCTTACTTCATGTATTTGAATGCCAATTTGTCGTAAGATTTAAAGTTTTATTGTTATTATAAATTCTTTTAACGATACATACATACATACATACATATATATATATATATATATATATATATATAATCTAAAATAACCTATGTGCAGGGATTTCATGTGTAGTGTGATCTGATTGAATGTTCTCTATTTTTAGAAACGTACTTTCTAATACGAATGACTGGAAGCACGTCTATCTTTTATCATAAAAGAGAGAAGCAAATGGTAATGTTTTCCATAATGGGCTCTATTAGGATTGGCGCATTTTGTGCCTCTCATGGGGCACTAAACGACATCATTTGAGTATAAAAATCAAACAAAAGCTTTAACTTCCATGTGTGTGGTAATGTTTTCCCATGCTTTGCTTTACGTATAGAAGTTTTTCTCCAATGCTTCTTTGCACTAAGATCTTAATTTTTTAAAACCTATTTACCCTTATTTTTAATTGGTAACTTTCCCAAGCCTCTTATCATTCCAACTCAAAAGCCTCTTACATTTTTATATGGCTTCTATTATAAGGTGTATCTTATATAACTTTGGGTAAGGTGGGTTCTATACGACAAATACAGGTCATATTTTAAAAACTGACCATTAAATTAGATGAACTATTTATGAATTTCACGTTGACCAAAAATCGCATGCTTTCTAGGTGGACGTGTGTATAAGTGGATCCTAGCTCTTGTTGACACCATGCCTGTGCCGAGCACGGGTACCCCTTTCACCCTTTGTGGAGTTCATTTTTCCAATACATGTTGATGTCTCCCTTACACTATGTTGCGTCAAATATCGCTGACACTTGACACTCCATTGCTGTCCTGTTTGCTTGTTTACCCAGCAATATGGTTGGATTGGAGGACAAGCCCTGGCATACTCTAAATATCTTTAAATCTGGTCAAAATTATATTCCTCAATCCATTTTATTACTCACCAGATTCTGATGATTCTTGTGAATGACCAGCTCAATGGTTTAATGTTAAAAATAAAAAATAAAAATAAAATTATTATGTTCTACAGATAATCTAAAATCATCGGTTAGCTTTTCATATTAACGAACTAAAGTCAGTGTAATACAAGGCAGCGAGCGAGTCGAGCTAAAATTTCTGATTATCTTGTTGGAAAAAAAAAAAAAAAAAAAAAAAAAAAAAAAAATTTTAATTTTATTTTTATTAAAAAAAAAAAAAAAAAAAAAAACTAAGAAAAACTGCTCTTATCATTTGCTTGAAGAAGCCATAATAGCCTCTAAGATCAACTTGGTCTGCTCATGAACCAACTCGGCCTTTCTAGCTATAACCTCTGCTTCTTCAAGCTGCTGTAACATCCACTTCTCATTTAATCCCTTCAATTTCGATTCTTCCAAACACCTCAACCCCTCTCTCCACACCACACTTTCCGGCAACCGACAAATTTCTCCCATCAAAACCGGGAAATCGCACAAATTTCCAGATATGGGTTTCCCTTCCTCTTTCTTCTCAATACTCTCCATCGAATTCGTCTTTCTCAACGAGTTCTTGCCCCATATCTTGCGGGCGATCTCGTATATTTTGCGATCATGGGGGGTCTTTATGAGAGACTTTGTTCTAGCTTGCTTGTGGTATTTCTGTCGCAGTCTTCGAAGCTTGTCGGTTATCTGGGCACTGCTGAAATCAGCGCTGAGAGACTTGGCGATGCGATCAGAGATCGGAGAATTGGAGACTTTGGTGGATTTGAGTAAGGCTTTGAGGAGGCGGTACTCGTCTTTTTCCGTGAAAAGTCGCTGGGATCGGCTTTTTGGGTTGTCGGGGGAGTTTGTGGCCGATGGTTCGGTGAGCGGAGACATTTCAGGTGAATCTGGGGAAGGAGTGAGGAACCTTGGGAAGCTGTAAATAGTTGACTTCGGAATCTGTTTCTGTCTCATCAAATAAGAGTGAGAAAACCGGTGGGTCATGTGATGAAGGAGTACATACTTGATACTACGCGTCATAACATAAAATATAGATTTTGGGAATAGGATTAGAAAGCCGCTAAAAGCATCATAATCCAAGAATAGAGAAATACAGCCTCCTGGGAGGAGGAGGTTTATCAAAACAGATCTCTTTCAGTTTGACTAATTTGGAGTACGTCTCTCCATCACTCACCTGCAATAAAAACTAGTAGAGTGTCAGGTACTTGTTTCATAACCATATTAACCATGAACAATTTTAAGATCATCATATAGAAGTAGAACCTATAGTTCAGTTGCAGCACTATCCGCCCAGTCATCATAACCTTTAGAAAACCCTCTAACCCATCTACCATTGAACCTATCTTTTATTTGTTAAACATGATAACCATGTTGTACATAATTTAGATACATCACATAAGCATGCCAAGTAAGTTAGTGTAAAAATTGTTATAAATAGCGGATTTTTTTATTTGATATGATATTGTGGCACATCAGTGAGTTGCTCCACATGCATGATAGTATTTCATATACAGCTGTAGCCTATAGGGGTGGCAAATGAGTGGGTATGGATTGGGCCACAAAATGTATATAACCCATTTAACTAGTACCATGTTTTGACGCATCTATATTCATATCATATATCTTTGGTTGACTCGCTCCAACTCAGATTTCCATATATCAAGGTCGACTCTTTTTTATTTTTTATATAAAATAATCTTTCTTCTTTTTCTTCTCTCGTACAAACACAAACCAACGCCAACACACAAAAAAAAAAAAAAAGCATTTAACAAACGGGTTTGTAACAAGAATATAATGAAGAACTCTGTCACACTATTTTATGTACAAATCTTATCTAGAAACACAGAGAATATAATCTCATATTATCCTTCACTTGAAAAACAATAGAAAATTTATTAGAACACATAACTTAGGTTGTAAAAATAACCATATTATCCTTTAATTAAATGTTGAACATTAAAAAAATAAAGGCTTGAATTTTCTGTTAGTGAAAACATATTATATATAAAATTCAAAACATAGAATAGATTTTAGAATCTAAGGTCTTTTATATTTTCTTTAGTTTTCTCTGTAAACATTTGGCACCAAATTGTGAAAAGAATGATGCCAAATGTAATTAAACATCTAATGGTATATTCAGATGTCAAATTTAAGCATAAAGACATCAAAATAATTTTGATAGTACCATGGATATCCGATAGAGGATCAGCATCAAACTAGCCAGTTGATTATCTATTAGAGAGTAATACAAGAAGCACAACATGCGCAAACAACTACCTACTTCATGGTCTTAACCTGAACAAACAAGTGTGATAAAAATAATCATGAAGTGTGATATGTTTTTACGATTATGAAAATTGAATTTGTTACAATTTTTTACAGTGAAATTTGTTTAAAACCGACCATTAGATCGCTGTGATTTTTGGCCAACATGAAATTCATAACAAGTGTATCTAATCTAAGGGCCGTTTTTTCAAAATCTGATTTACATTTGTACCTATACAGGTTACTTTTTATAAGGTGCATATTATATAAGCATCTTACATATATATATATATATATATATATGGGACAGGTTCTCCTTACACCCTATTTTGACACCTATGTTTACACATCGTTTTGAAATACCATTGTAGATCGAATATTTTGAGAAACTGATCGTTAGATTAGATACTTATCTTATGTTTGTCATGTATGAAAAAAATCGGAGTGATCCAACGGTTAGTTTTTGAAAAATATCATTCTGAAGAACTATTTTTTTTTTTAATTAAAAACATAACAATTTTTTATAGTGACATTTCTTAAAATCTAACCGTTGGAACACTATGATTTTTGGTATTTATGATATGCATAAGAAATGTATTGAATCCAACGGTCGGTTCGTCAAAATATCTGTCATAGATAGTGTTTTGAAAACGAGGTGTTAAAATAGGGTGTAAGGGGAACTTGATCCTATATATATATAATTTTATGCTCACCAAAAATCACAGTGATCCAACAGTTGGTTTTTAAGAAATGTCATTGTGAAAATTTATGATTCTTTTGTTATTCAAAATATTACCACTTTTTTTCAGTCAATTTTTTTAGATTCGACGGTTGGATTACTGTGATTTTTGGCGAGTATGAAATTTATAAGAGGTCTAACTAATCCAACGGTCAGTTTTTCAAAATCTTGATTGCAATTGGTTATAGGAAAATCACCTTACTTTGAATAAGTTAAACCTTATAATATAACCCCTTATATTTAAATAAGGAATTATATACACACACTTTCAGTTTAGTTTTGTAAACTAGCTCAAGTGCCATCTACTGATGCTTGCATTCAGGTTTACCATTAAGAAAACCATTGCACGTCTTATTAAATTATTAATGTAAGAGCAGATCGGCCAGCCAGCTATCATGTTAGCACTTGGTTTTCTTTTTATCTTTTATTTATTATTAAACATGGTAACGATTTTGCACTTGAGGTATAGTTGACTTAGTAGGTGCAGCACTACTCCTTTTAAGAAGGAGATCTTCATCTTGAGTTCGTGAGTTAGGACTTAGGAGGGTTTTTTTTTAGGGTTTGGCTTCCCAAGGGTTCTTGTTGTGAATTAAAAAAAAAAAAAAAAAAACATGGTAACCAATTTAACACAACAAACATGTACCACCTTCTAATTATTATTTTTAAAAAAAAAAAAAACCAGTTACTAGGATATATCATGTGCAAGATGTGTGTAGTGTGACTTGCTAGTTTGTTATCTAACAGCACTGCTGTCTTTTATCTATTTTTATTGTCAGCCATGCCCTTTGATCTGTGCACACCGAATGGCTCCATAACATGAAACAAATTAAGGTCATAAATATATGTTAGAAGTGAAAATGAATATGGATATAGATAGGGGTAGTCCAATGGAATCATATCTATTTTAAATTTTGGAAGGAAAAATGAGGAATATAGTGATGGGACAGGCAAAAAATGGATTGAACCAAAATGATATTCATATTTGGATATAAATTTGGTTCAATCCATTTTTGCATATGGATATGTATCACCATTGGAGCATCCAGGTTGTCAGCCAAATATAATTAATGAATTTGCATATGGATATACATATAGCATTGGAGATGGCCTTATGTAAGCATTTTTCTAGCTAAAATGGATTGAAAATATTATTTAGTAACAAAAAAATACTAATAATAATAATATGAAAAGATAAGATTATAATCAAAATATAATTAAGTTGGAAAAAAGGTTGAACAAGCACGTATTGAAGTGCTCTTCTAATGGAAGAAATGTCCTGTTGTCACGGAGTATAATGTAAAAATATGAAATTTTTTTTTTTTTACCAACCATATAAAGTTAACCGTATTTCAAATTTCTCTGATATTAAAGAATGGATACTGATGCGTAGGTATTCGAATTTCTCTGATATTAAATGTCCTATTTCAAATTTCTCTGATATTAAACATATGTCACTAGATGAATAAATTATCGGCAAAAATATGAGAATATTAATGAAAAAAAATGTGATTTATGCTACAATTATTTAATTTTTGTATTCCTAAAATATGTCTGTAATAGATTCAAGCCAAGCCATCCTTAAAATTAGTTTGGGTCCAAACTTTAGCAGGATTAGGCCCATGTTAACAAAAACCCAAAAAATAAAAATTCCAGCCATCCATTTTTAATTAGCAGAGCCTTCTCCCAATCAGTAGCTACGCTCTCCTTCACTCCTTGGTCCGCGCGATGGTAGCTCGCGATATACGTTAACGAATCTCATGCCCAACTCAATCTTCCATTTCTGTACTTTCTCTCCGGCGCTGGGACTCTGAACTCCCACAACTCCGACTCTTTCGCAGTCGGCACCAGTAGAAGTTCAGCCTCAGAACTCAGTTCAAATTCGTACCAGGTAAACCGAACCTGTTTTCGATTCTACTTGACCCCTTCGTGGTTTCATTTTATTATTATTTTTCTTTCGTAAATTTGAATTATTTTCAATTCGTGCTAGGGTTTGTTTGGTATCAATCAACTCTCCATTAGGGTTTAAATTTGTGCCCTAAAAATGCAATTTGAGCAATCTAGATGAATACTACTCCGTTCAAATTCCTTAAAAATGGATTTATTTCTTATGCATTCTTTATGGTTTCCTTTCTTTTATCTCAATCTTTCCTGACGTCCAAACGAAGTATATGTTTGTGAAATGTGAGGTGATGCCTAACTAACCTATTTCCCCAGAGAATGAAATCAAAATGCCCAATCAATCTAGCTATATTGATAGCACGATATATTGTCAAGTATCATTGTAAAATTGGCGCGTTATGGAGAGTGTTTTATGGAATAGTAAAGACATTATCGAAATGAAAATGCTAAAGATAGCGGATAAGTTCACCCCGCTCTTTTTATTAGCTAATGTGGCAATCACAAATTAGAAACTAATAGAAAATTTAAGTCTTTTTTTGTTTTGAACTTAGAAGGATTGTGAAACCTACGTCAGCTGGTGGAGAATACAGTTAGTTTATCGGGTATGCCTAGCAACACCCTTGTTGAAATTCCAATTTTTCGTTCTTCCTTTCGAAATAGCTCCCTGGTCTCTGTTGGGTATGTCTTCGTTTATCGTGGCAATGAGGCTTGAAGTCCAAGCTTGTATTGGCATTCCAACAATTATGCCTATAAGCTTTTATATTTTGTCGAACGTCCTCATTTTTGTAATCTTAGTCTTTCCATTCACGTTTCAGCATCAGATATTTTTATCAGCACTAGAGGGGATTTTGTGTTATGTAGAAGGTGCATGGTGCCTATGAATGATTAATGAATAATTTAGGGATAGTCTTGCAGCAGAACACATAACATGACATTAAGCAATATTCCAAGCAGCTATCAAGACTATTACTTAAACTTGTATAGTCTTTCTTGTACGTTATCCCTCATCGTCCAAATAAAGGGCTTGTTATATGCTTGTTCGGGCCCCCCACCTAATCGCTTAGGTTTTTAGGCTTGAAACTTGATATAGTATCAGAGCATTGATCCACATGACAGGTCCATACAAGCCTACATGTGAGGTGGAGTGTGAAAGAATTCACTCTATTCCATATCCCCCAAATAAAGGGGCTTGCTATAGCGTCATATACTTGTTTTGGCCCTGCACCTAATAGCTTCAGCTTTTAGTTGGATGGGTTGGAACTTAACATTTCTAACAGCTATTACTTGAAGCAAGTCCTAGATTGTCATCATTCTGATTCCTAGTCTTTCCACTCTTATTTAAGCATTGTGATTTTTGGTTATGTTTCATTTTATCAAGACTAGACAGGTTATGTGCTATGCATGTGCATGCTGGCTATTGAATGAAAAACCCAGCAAGTTAGTTTTTTATGGTCTGCACTCTGCAGGCTGGTGGGAGGGTGAAGTTTTTGAAAGCAAAGAGCCCTTACCATGAACCCTGCTTCACCTCAGAAGTGGTAAATAGCCTCTCTTTTCTTCCTTTTTTTTTTTTTTAATTTTTTTTAAGCTGGTGCATGTAAATATGCCTCTTTTTTTTTTTTATTATTATTATTAATAATAATTATTGCTAAGCATTTTGGTCTACAATGCCTAGCTCATTTGTTGTTTAAAATTTTAAATTTTCCTTTTTGCTTGGATTGGTGTATGCATTGGCACAAATGTCCACTTTAGACTAGTAGCTATAATTTTATAAGCCGCATCCTCTTATGCTTGTAAAAAATCCCTACTTTTGAGGAAAAATTCTTTCTTCACAAGCATGGCAGCTAAAATGCGTAGATTGTTATCAACATCAACATATTGCAATATGTTTACATTTAAAAGTATTCCAAGAATCACTACTTGAAAATTAAGGTGACATTCCTTGTTTTTCCTTCATAGATCATTTTTTAGACTTCTCTAGCAATCTCAATGCCTCGAGCACGCAATGCCATCCTTGTCACAGGCTTAGTAGCTTTCGCAGCTGCAGGCTTGGCATTTCCCTTTTACATGGCGTAAGTTTATTTCTTTCTCATCCATAATGTCAAACTGTTGCGAATTTTTATTCCATTGCATCTGTTGTTTATGTTTATCAAATTGTTTTTTTTTTTCCCTTATTCCAGGTCGAGAAGTATGCAGCCTGTGATTGACTCATCAAAACCGCTACCGCCCCAGGCAACTTTCCGAGGGCCTTATATAAACACAGGTTCACGTGACATTGGACCTGACCATCAGTCTTACCCAAAGAAATGAGTTATGATTTGAATGAATAATGCATTTTCTGTGAATTGAAAATCTGTATTTTCTGTACTTCTGTGAATTGAAGTAAATTTTCGGTGAAAGTAAATTATATTGCATGCTCATTCAGCTGTATTTTCTGTGAATTGAAGATCTGAATTTGGAATGAGCTACTCTTTTCTGATCGATGGACATGTCCCTGAAGTTTGGACCAAGAATATCCACTTGATTTACTACAAATTGGTTAAACAATATCCAGAAACTCACCTTCACAGCCCTGGATCATTTAAGCATTTGAAGTGACTGTTAGAGAGATGATTTTTAGGTGCTCGAAGGTGAAAGGATATATATATATATATATATATATATATATATATATATATATATAT
>JAESVK010000152.1:2976808-2997269 GCA_017140935.1 Hamamelis virginiana | reverse complement strand
AACACCAAAATAGAACACTAGGCATTTAACCTCCCTAACGTTGGACTATTACCCAATTTGGGTAAGACAGACCAGACACTTCTCTGACAATCACGCTAATTGAATGAAAATAGAAGTCCCACGAGAGTACTTAGAACTCAAGGATTCCTTACTACAGAGAGAAAGATAAGATGATGTGCTCCCCATATCTCTAATCCTCTCACAGAATTCAAATTCTAACCAAATCAATACTCTACGACTGACCACCGAGAGTTTTACCATGGAGAGAGGTTAGTTTGGATTAGATTGATGGGTTTGTTGCCGAGTGCCGTTGCTCTCTGCCATTGTTGCTCAACAACTTCAGGTCCTGCTCTGTTTTTTTTTTTAGCTAGACCCGTTTAGGAATAATGGTAACCCGAGAACCCAACCCACAATTGCACGCGGGATACTATTATTACAATGGGTATAATGGTAATCTATCCTAATTTTTAAAATCCGTAAGTCCCTCTGCCAAATTTGAAAGTGCAGGGAGTCAATTGTTCACGTTTGAAATATAGGGGTGCAAAGTATTTTTAGCCTTTAGTACAGGGGTGCAAAGTGTATTTTCCCTTAAAATGAAATGGTTTGTTTAGTTTTCTTTTTCACATAAGGCTTATAATTTTTTTTAGAGATAATTGGCCTAAGGTCCTATTTTAGGATTGTTTATTGGCTAAAGTCCACCTATGAGATTTTTTCTTCCTGAAGTCCTCCTTAAATAAAGTTTATTGCCTAAGGTCCTTTTTTTTCAAAATAAGATTTATTTCAGACATCATTGCCCCTCATTGTTCCTAACATTAATTGAAGGCACAGTCGTGAGGAGCTCCACAAGATTAGATTGTATCTTCGCAATAACAGCCATGTGAAGAGCGGTTCTTCCATCATTGTTCCTAACATTGATGATGTCCTGCATGTTCACAATCTTTCCACAAACCAACTGCTTCATGAGTTCAATCTGCCAGTCCAGTCTTCGGAAGCAATCCAGAGGCTGAAAAGCCTCAAGCTCCGTCCCCTTCTCGTAGCCCACCCATAGCTTATTGCTGGGTTGGTTATTCAAAGCTATCAATTGGCTTTGGAAAAAACAAAATCTAATTCGTCGTCATTTTTTTTCTTTTTTCTTTTTCCCTTTTGCCGTAGTTTGATTTTTTTTTTCTTTGTTTGTTTGGTTGCCGAGAAAATTTTTAGAAAGGAATGGAAAATTTTATAGGTGCTAGAAAAATGTAGAAAAAAGAGAATTGGGGATAAATGGGAAAATGTAGGGAAAAAAAATATTTTATTTATTATTTATTTATTTATTTTTCGTTTGGAAGCTGAGAAAATGTAGGAAAAAGAAAAAAAAAAAACAATTTTTTTTCCGACGTAGTGAACTGAGTTTTCCGGCATAGTGACCTGCGTTTCCGGCGTAGTGATCTGTATTTTCCGGCGTAGTGACCTGCATTTCCGGCGTAGGGAACTAACGCGAGTCACAACGGGGTGTGACGTAGTGAACCTGGGGGTTGGGGGTGTAGGTGGCATTGAAGCAATTAAGAAGGAGGGGTATTTTTGTCCAATTATGCCAAAAGGACTTTTGGAAAGAAAAATCTCTTAAGAGGACTTTTGGTATGAAAATCTTCTAAATGAGGACCTTTAGCCAAATTCCTCTTTTTTTTTATAGAGAATATATATGCATGGATTTGAGCATGGGTGGGGCTATTTACAGTCCACCTTTTACTAAAGGCAGTCCATTTTCTAAATACAATCCACCCATTTGTATTTTTATTAAAGGCAGCACAATAAAATTTTAATTAAATATACCCATTTTACCTTTTACTAAATACAACCAATTACATAATAGAAATACTATAAGCAATCCATATTACCCCCAACACCATATTACTCCAACACCAAACCTAAAACTTATTATCCCCAATACTTTTGTCTTAGGGTTGTTTGTATATTATTGATAAATATTATATTTGGATTAAACATGCTTCAAAATATGAAAAGTAGCACTCTATAACTATTATGGTATGATGGTGTTACGAAAAAAACTCATATTTCGATCGAAAAATAGAAAAAAAAAAAGTTGTGTTCATGTTCGCATTCGGCCTGGTAAGGCCGAATATTAAGCTTTAGTATTCGGTAAGCCAACACCGAATGTGATGATTTAGTATTCGGTAAGCCAACACCGAATATGAAACTTTAATATTCGACATTACATATTCGGCATTAGCTTACCGAATATTAAAGCTTCATATTCGGTGTTGGCTTACCGAATACTAAATCATCACATTCGGTGTTGGCTTACCGAATACTAAAGCTTAATATTCAGCCTTACCAGGCCGAATGCGAACACGAACATAATTTTTTTTTTTCTATTTTCCGATAGAAATATGGGTTTTTTTCGTAACACCATCACACCACAATTGTTATAGAGTGCTACTTTTCATGTTTTGAAGCATATTTAATCCAAATATAATGTTTATCAATAATATACAAACAAACCTAAAATGAAAGTTTTGAGGTAATATGTTTTAGTTGGGGGTATTGGGAGCTGAGGTTTTTTTTTACGTTTGTCGCTGT
The DNA here is from genome assembly GCA_017140935.1 of Hamamelis virginiana. Lineage (NCBI taxonomy): Eukaryota > Viridiplantae > Streptophyta > Magnoliopsida > Saxifragales > Hamamelidaceae > Hamamelis > Hamamelis virginiana. The sequence goes on along the minus strand of JAESVK010000152.1, from coordinate 2,994,692 downwards.
TGTTGCCGCAGTCTTTTGTTGTCATGACTACAGTGGTAGCGTTTGATGGCGGTGGAAGAAGAAGAACATGAAGAAGAAGAAGAAGATGTTGTTTTGAAGAGCTTGGTGATTAAGAGGATTGAGAGTAATGGGTTGTATTTAGACTTGGGGCATTTATGGTATATTAAAACTTTTGTTTTGTATAGTAATGGGTTGCCTAAAGATTAATGGGCTGTAGTTAGAAAAGGGTAAAATAGACCCAATAAAAATTTTAAATGGGTTGCCTTTAGTAAAATAGTGGGCTGTAAATAGCCCCACCCTTTGAGCATATCATGTTTTAGAGAGTGGTCCACGGTTTATTTTATTTTATTTATTTTTGTGGGTTGTGGTTTGGGTTTGGAATTTTCTAGTAATGACCAAACACCCCTACTGTCTCATTTTGTCACCTTATGCACCATCTTTTTATGTACCATCCTAATGCTCTGTTTGGTAGGGAGGATAGAAAGTGGAAGGAAGGAAGGAAGGTAAGTAGGAGGGATGAATTTTCCATCTTTTAGAAAGGGAGATCCTCTTTCTTTCATGTACATTTGGTAGCTTTTAAAACCCGAACCGTTCATCGAACCAGAAAAGTTACCGGGTTAAGGGTCAACCGGTTCAACCGGTTGAACCGTGACGTCATAAATATATTATTTATTTATTTATTTATTAGAATAAAAGCTATAAATGATTCAAAATATAATTTTTTTTTTAAATGTTTGTACAATCAATTCATATATTTGAATTTATGTGCGGTCATCAAAATTGAAAATTGATAATTACTATTTATTAATCTTTATTATATATATATATTTTAAAATGCAAGATAAGAATATTATATTATTAAATTAGGTGCTTCAGTTTCTTTTTGTTATTTGAGATTTTTTAAAACTAATTTGCCCTTTTAGCCTTCTTGGCTTTAAGAGATTTTAAAAATATTGGGACTATTTTAGTCATTTTAGCACCTTAAAAAAAATTATTAAAAAAAAAAAAAAAACGGGTTGACCAGTTTTTTAACCGGTTGAACCGCTGGGTTGAACGGTTTATTTAAAAAACGGATTTTTGTGGGTTAAACCAGCCGGAGAGGGGATCGGTTCCCGGTCCAGCCGGTTGAATCGGCCGGTCCGGTCCGGATTTAATAACACTGTTTGGTAAGATAGATGGAAGAGTATTTTCTTTCCTTCCTTTTTGTTTGGTATGGAAGGAGAATAGAAAAGATAGGATAATTATTTGTTATTTTACCCTAACACTCATGACAAGAAATCATAAATGGTTATAGGATTAAATGGTCATTTTCCATCAAAATACCCTCTTCCCTCCACATTTTTGCCCACTCCAAAGCAAACGTAGCATAAGTTCTCACGAAGAATACACTAGTTATTAATTTTATCTTTTGTGGTCTTGCCAGCAAAACATCATCTCAACTTTGCTCATGCTGTATAATTGGGTACTTCTTGATTGCCCTGTGATAACCATTTTGTGTAGATGATCTCTTTGCTCATTCTTCTCGCTTCTAATGTATATATGCATGATCCTTGTCGAATATAAAGTGGCTATGAACCTAACAAGTCTAAACAGAAAATGAGCTCATAGTTCAACTTTTCTGAATTGGTTTCATACTACAGAGTAGTTGATAATGGCAAAGTCTGGGCTCTACAGTATTGAAAGATGAAATTTTGTTGGCAGTGATGGTGGTCATCAAGCTGAAAACTAATTCTTATCGTAAATTTTCTTAATATTAACAATTAGTACTCATGTGCTTCTAATTATTCAAATTCTAGTCTCTTGTTTTAAAAATAAACAAGAATGCTATTTAATAATTCACTTTAACCATCATTCACTTTTTATCTTCATGTTTTCTTCCATTATTAAACCTCCAATTGTACGTGGAGTGTGTATTCCACATATTTAAAATATATATATCTATATATATTAAAATGAAAAGTGAAAGCTATTTAAAATAAGGTTATAAGAACATGACACATTGATTATGTGATTGAAATAATTTTGATTTTTATATGATTGAGGTGAAATGTAGAAGAGTTAAAATACATGACATTATTCACTTGGATCCGATACTTCAGGTAATTATATAGACTTAGTATTGGCCATTTGATTGGAACCGTCAACTGTAGTTAACTCTTGAAAAAATATATTAATAAAAAATGTTATAGCTGGCATTTTAATCTGAAACTAAAAATAATCCTGACTTATTTTGCTTTAAAAGATGAAATAATTTGAAAGAAGGGACTTTATCACTCTCAATAGAAATGATTTTATCACTTTAAATAGGAATCCGTTGGAATAATTTTTAATTTCAGATTAAAATATATACCTGATATAGCATTTTTCATACACTAATACCGTCATGCCACATCAGCTACTTCACCGTAAACTCTGCCTCCATTGTTCAAAGTTATTGTTGATCCGAAATAACGGCCACCCGAACCCGACGACAATACCCCCGCCTACCCGTGTGCCGACTCCCATCATTCTCGCTCAGTTCGCTTTCTACTGTCTGCCACAGTTCGACTCTTCCAGAACCATTCCATTCTTGCACGCAAAGTTCTTCTCTCTCTCTCTCTAAATCTACAATTCCGAAGGTAGAATTGGAAGAAATTGCAGAATTTCCTTGAACTGAACCGTTAGCTGGAATGGCTCTACTCCTCTCTACTCCTTCTGTTACATCCCTTACAGTAGCATCCATCAACACTCCTCTCAGAACCCTTCCCTTTCTCTCCATCAAAACCCTAAACCTCCCTTCAACATCCAATAGAACAAGAACAGGAAGAAGAAGAAGAAATCTTTCTCCTCTACGAGTAGCTGCTCCTCCAACAGCACCGTCTACCTCAGGACAAGAAGACCAATCCGGACTAGACACGTCACAACTGGACGATCACAGTCACGAACAAGAACGCCAAATCGAAATTGATGATGATGATGAGAGTTCGTCGTCTAAGTTCTCGTGGAGGGACCATTGGTACCCGGTGTCGTTAATTGAAGATTTGGATCCTCGCATCCCGACCCCATTTCAGCTTCTCGGCCGAGACCTTGCTCTTTGGAACGACAGAGCCACCGGTGAGTGGGTCGCCTTTGATGACAAATGCCCTCACCGCCTTGCCCCTTTATCTGTAAGCTCCTCCTCTGCCTTCTTACTGAACTTACTCTCTGGTTGTTGAGGAAAATGGAAGATCGGAAAAGAAAATTTTGAACCCTATATTTTATGTTACTTTGATTAAAATAAAGACTTAATACGGGTTTTATTTTATTTTAATCAAATAATTGGATCTATGCCTTCTTATTGAAGTTACTCTTCATTTGGTTGTTGAGAAAAATGAGAGATAGGAAAAGAAATTTTGAACTCCATATTTTCTATTGTTTTGATTTAGAGGGGAAAAGACAAAAAGAAAGTAAAAATTTCAACTTAAATATGCCATATAATTTGTTTGGTTTTTAGTTTGAGTGGAAATTTTGCGTTCTGGGTTGATTCAAGGTTTTGATTGCATTAATTTTCCTTCATTTTCTCGGGAAGTAAACAGGGGATTGGGTTATTTTTGAAGGTGTTGATTTTTGGTGATCTTCTTTGGTTTTGTAGGAAGGACGGATAGATGAAGATGGGAATTTGCAGTGTTCGTACCATGGATGGTCTTTTGATCGGTGTGGATCCTGCACTCGGATTCCCCAGGCTTCATCGGAAGGTCCTGAAGCTCGTGCTGTTCGGTCTCCGAGAGCATGTGCGACCAGGTTTCCTACAATGGTGTCTCAGGGTCTGCTCTTTGTTTGGCCAGATGAGGATGGTTGGGAAAGAGCTCAAGCCACTAAGCCTCCCATGTAATCAATACCTTACCATGTCTCCACTTAATTTAAAATTTATAGTATTGTTAGTATATTGAATGAATCTATGAAGATGATGACTAGGTGAATGATCGATAAGCTTAGTATTGTCGAATTAGTTATTATAGCTTTATCAAAATCTGTGTGGTGATTATTTTAATGAAGAATTCTTGTTTTGGGATCTATTTAGGCTGCCAGCTGATTTTGAGAAGCCTGAGTTCTCGACGGTGACGATTCAGCGTGATCTGTTCTATGGCTATGATACCCTCATGGAGAATGTCTCTGATCCTTCCCACATTGATTTTGCACACCACAAGGTAGATGCTTGAACGTGAATATATTGTATTAAGGATTTGGTTATTATTTTTTTTGTAAACCACAACTTGGATAGCTTGGACCCGTTATGGTGGATTTACTTAGCTTGAGAGAAATTAAAAATTCAGTGGTACTGAATGGGACAAAGTGTCATCCGTTTTGCCATGTGACTTTGTCATTTGTCTGACACCTGTCTGTTTAAAGACCTATTGATGATGTTATAAAACATGGTGGACTGCCAATAGACAATAGTGGTCAATAATTTAAAAATGTATAGTTACTACATGAACTTTCTCTGCTGGACCTATTATCAAGCAAGTCAAAATTGCTTTGGTTAGACAAAACCTTATAATATTAATGTCAACTTAACAGCTCTACACGGTGTTTAAACAAATTGGAGTAAATTTTTCTCAAAGTAACCCTATAGCTTAGTGTCTCTCCATCTGTGTCTGTGATCATCCATAGTCATCGATTTCTGATGCACAGTCTTAGTGGAATGTGTGAGCTGTAAACCATTAGGAGTTGTTCCCATTATGAGCTGCCACCATTATGAGCAGCCTGTTAAGTTTCCAACCTGAAAGCCTAAGCTTGTAGGTGGAGGGCCCAATATAGGTATATGAAGCTATAGCAAGCCTTTCATTTAGGCGATATGGGATAAAGTGGATTTCAATCATCTACACTCCCCCTCACGTGCAGGCTCGTTTGGGCCTTGTCACGTGGATAACCAATGCTCTGATACCATGTTAAGTTTCCAACTTAAAAGCCTAAGCTTGTAGGTGGAGGGCCCAATATAGGTATATGAAGCTATAGCAAGCCTTTCATTTAGGCGATGTGGGATAAAGTGAATTTCAATCTTCTACACAGCCAGCCATTATGTGTGAGTTGTAATCCATTATATTAGAGCTGTCATTATGCTAGGTTAGGTAACACTTTCCATTTTTTATGTTAATATCTATAGGCTTGTAATTCATTTTGATTAGTTGGAATAAGATTGTATTGCAGTTAACCATTCCTTCTTTAGACATTAACATGGTATCAGAGCCATCATGAAAGCCTTGGGCTTTCACGGACCTATGAGCAGACTTCTCTCTCTGTGTCTGTCTCCTTGTTTTCTTTGCAGTAGTTTTTCTTCTGCAGTAGGTTCTTTTGATTGGTGTCTTCTGCAAATTTGTTGTTGAAAGTTGAAACTTCCCGAGCCTATTTTCTGGTTTGATTTCTCCTGTTTTGCTTGTTGTTCTATGGTGGCTTCTTTGGTTTTGTGTTGCTGCTCCTGTTGGGGTTTGTGCTGCAGTGGCTTTGGTCTGTTTTCTTCTCTTGTAGAGTGCTGCCCTCTCTGTCATCCTACTAAAATTCGTTTACTGGTCTTGGCATATGTCCTGCTCCCTTCATCTCTCTGCTCTTCTCTGGTTACACTGATATCTCTCTGTTTTGGCTCTCAAGAACTCCCCTCTTTCTGTTTTGGGCTCTCTCAATCTGGCTTAATGGCAAAAACAGCAGCCTCTCTTCTCTGTTTTAGGCTTTTAGCAACTTCAGGAGCTTCTCATAAATCTGGACCCTTGGCCAATCTTCTTGGCATCTGCAATCTCTTTCTCTCCATCTGTTTTGGCACAAAGTTCTTCTATGCACCTGATACTGCTGCAGCCTGTCTCTCTCTGCTACAAAGTTCCTTCTCTGTCTTGGCAGTCTTGGAACCCCTAGCCAGCATTCTTGACAACTGCACCCACTTTCTTTCTCCTTATTTTGGTATCTTAAACTTCTAGACAGCATTTTCTTGGCACAATTCAATTGTTTTGGATAGATTTCTTGGTTGGTTTGGTTGATTTCTTTCAGTCTACTCCCTTTGGACAGTTTTCTTTCTTGGATGCATTTGGTTTTGATTGGTTCTCTCTTACGGACATGTGAGAATCCTAAAAATTTAAAATGCTAATTATGTGCTTAAGTGTTAAATGTTTGTTAATGATGTGATAAGTGAAATGAAGTAGGTGTGTTTTGAAATATGTGGGAAGTGTGGATTAATAAAGAAAGTTGTTTGTTTTTTTTTTTTTTTTAATATGGGTGTTTATGAAAGGAAATAAATTTTTAAAGTGAAAGGATGTGTGAAATTACTAAAGTAATTAAAACATTTTCAAAAAGGACATTTATGTCCTAATCTTATATTTAAAGGATAAGCATTCTCATACTTATCCTGAGCTCCTGGTATAAGCTTCTGGTGAGAACAGAAACGTGAGGAGAGAGCAGAGGATTTGGGGAAGAAAATTGGATTGCTAAATTGACAGTTCTTTGGTGAAATTGAACAAGGTGATACTTAAAGATAATCCAGTCTTCAATAGAATTGTGTAAAGTATCTTTAGTTCAACTTTAAAGGTTTGGGACGTCACAAGACAACACTGCTGGATTTCTTTTGAATTTCTCTCTCTTTCTTGGATTTTCTCTCGGATGCAGTTATCTCTAGTGGTTTATCTCAAGTGGTTTATCTGGTTTAAAGGAGTTCTCTTCTATTTTCTTCTCTACTGAGTTTGGGTCTTCTTCTCATTGGCTCTTGCTGGTTTGTCTTGCTTCTCTAATTCTGGTTTCTTGGTTCTCCATCTCGGCACCTCTGTTTTGACACCTTAGAATTATGGACAGTGTCTTCTTGGCACAATCAGATTTTGTTGGATGGTTGGACTGGCTTCTTGATTTGTTTAGTTGATTATCTCCAAGCACCAGATTTGAACTCTCTCTATGCCTCTCGGATTTTCATTCTCTCTAAGTTTCTCTATTTGCAATCCCTCTTGTCTTCAATGGCATTGGCATCTAGTTCTTCTTTGGCAGTATGCATTAGGAAGTCTCGCATTTGATTCTTCTCTCAGCAATTGTATCTCTTTAATGGTGTATCACACCCTATTGTATCGGTACTCTCTTTCTTGATGTATCACACCCTACTTCTCGGATAGCATCTTTCTCCTCTACCCCTTTATCTTCCTGGATTTCTCCCCTCCCTGCTGCCAGCCATGCACTGCATCCCTGGTTTTCTGTGTCTCGGTTTCTGCAACATCATCTCAAGGACCTCTGTCGGGCAATTGATTGGAAATTGTTTGGGATTGTTTCTTTCTATCTCTCTTTCTCTTTGCTGCCTTCACTGCCTAGTCTTGTTCTTGCTGTCCAGTGGGTTCTTGTGAACTGCAGATCAGGGGCTACTGGTGTCTTCCTTTTAGCATCTGGTTCTGCAGATCTGGTTTGGTGCAGCAGTTTTTGGTTTTGGTGCTGCACTTCTGGTTTTGGTTTAGCTTTCTAGTTTTGGTGCTGAGGTTTCTGAGTTTTCATATGGGTTCCTTGTGCTGCTGGTTCTCGGCCTAGTGGGCTCTTCATGATCTCTGGTGTGCAGTCTTTGAGGCACACCTGAGTTTCAATGTCTGGATATTCACAGTTCTGGTGCTACAGTTTCTTGTAGTTTCAAAGTTTGGTTCTTCACGTTTCTGGTGCTATAGATCTGTGTGCTTTATTGTGCCTGCTGTTTCTGGTTTTGGGTGTTGCATGTACTTGGTTGCTGCAGTTCCTTCTCCTGGTTGAGTTGTTTACATTTCTCTCACGGTTACTCTTGGACAGCTCCTTGCTTGACAAACTCTCGATGCTCTCTGGCGCTTGCATCATGAGTTTGAGGGGGGGGTGTGAGCTGTAAACCATTAGGAGTTGTTCCCATTATGAGCTGCCACCATTATGAGCAGCCAGCCATTATGTGTGAGTTGTAATCCATTATATTAGAGCTGTCATTATGCTAGGTTAGGCAACACTTTCCATTTTTTATGTTAATAGCTATAGGCTTGTAATTCATTAACAGAATGTTGATTTTGTATATAGAGTAATCCTAATGAGATCAAGACTTAGACCAAATTATGTGAAACATCTGATTCTGGTGTTGCAGCATGATAGTGTGAGCTGTAAATTATTATGAGCTGTATTATCTTGTGTGATTTGTTTCCTTCTTTTCCTAGTTTCCTTTTATTTTAGATCTTTCATTTTTCATTGATTTAGCTTGTCTATATATTCTAGGGTTCTAAGCTTTTATGAATATGCTTTGAATAAGAGATTAAAGGTTTCTCTTAATAGTTTTCAAATTGGACCTCGTCTTCCGTGTGTTTTTGAAATGCACGAAAGTAGAAGTTCTATCATGCTTCCACATTAGATGTTTCACATAATTTGGTCTAAATTTTGGTCCCTTTATCATTTTCCTAGTATATATTTTGCCTTTTGGTACTTGATAACTTTGTGCTTTGCTCCTTACTATTTTGTAAATCATGAATTTTTTAGGAATACAAGCACTTATTTGGCAGGTGATGTAATTTTAGTTCCTAATACATATTGTTAGACAATAAATAGAGTGGGGAAGGACTTGTGAAGTTAATTGACTTGGAGGCTTTTATTTTTTATTTTTGGGTATTTCTTGTTTGCCACCCTAGCTACCCTATAAATAAATAATGTTTTAGATTGCTTACTAAGCAATATCGCTCACAGGTTACAGGGAGGAGAGATAGAGCCAAGCCTTTGCCATTTAAGTTGGAGGCTAGTGGTCATTGGGGCTTTGCTGGAGCAAATGATGGGAACCCTCAAATCAGTGCTAAGTTTGTTGCGCCTTGTTATTATATCAATAAGTGAGTTTATCACTCTCAAATAAGCAGTCAAACTTGCAAATATTGAAGACTTGACTTCAAATTTTAAATATGGCTAAATGACACACATTAAGTTTTGCATGTATGATTCTTGTATTTGCTTGATGAGGGATCAATTAAAAGATGGGGAATCTTTCGATTAGTTTCTCATTGTTGTTGGAAAGTTTAAAGCATCATTATTACCAATGTCTTAAAGAACATGTAAGGCTTAAGCTCAAGGTAATTGCCTCAAGACTATCCCTAGAGGTGCATGGATGTTTGTCTCCAGTCTAATGATGTGCTTCAGGCACCGAGGAAAAGTCTATCTGGAGGACTAAATTATCCCTGTGCTCCTTTCAACTGGAGTGAATGACATATTATTTCTTCTCTTATTGTATTGGGATCTTCTAAGTTCTTTTAACTCTATCTTATAAATGGAGGATTTTCCCTTTTAAGACGTTGAAGAATTTTTTTTCTTGATATCACACCGTGGCTTCTGTTTTTTTCTTTCTTTTAAATTAAATATTTTTACCTTAAAAATTTAGCATAGTAATTGGTGATATGCTAAAAACAATTTTTGTTAAATTTAAATTTTCATAACACATTGTGTCTTCTAAAACTTGCTCTATGTTTGTATAATTTTTTCCAGAATAGAGATAGACACAAAGCTTCCTATTGTTGGTGATCAAAAATGGATAATATGGATTTGTTCCTTCAATGTACCAATGGCACCTGGGAAGACCCGTTCAATTGTTTGTAGTGCTAGAAACTTCTTCCAGTTCACAATGCCAGGGCCTGCGTGGTGGCAAGTAAGATCTATTTGCTTATTCTTCTAATGCAATTGTAATTCAGTAGCAAAATTACTGGTTTAGAGTCAATCTAATATCTCTACCCTTTTTATGGTTATCTAATGTTTAGCTTACTAATTTGTTATATAAACTAGGACGTTTATTCTCTTATAGGGCTTAGCAAACTTGGTATGTTCTATCATTTCAACTGGAGGAAAATGTACATAAACTTCATCATATTGCTGTAATAATTACCTACCCTTGATCATTTGTTTCGTTTTAGATGACAGCTATGGCAAGCATTATTGGATAAGTGATCTAAATTTAGAGCTTTTCTCCTAATATATGATGTGTTATGATGATAAATTGTCTTTCCTGTGTTCCTCACTTTAGTAGTAATTTTGGTACTGACATTTCTTCGCTATCAAAGTAGGGGGTGTTGAAAGTTAACTTGAAGTCTCTAGCAGTCCATAATATATTTAGTTTCAAAATTTTGGATGTGCAACGGATACTAAAATGATAATAGCCATTGGATTTAGATTTGAATGGTATGAATCTGTAAGTCCTGCTCTTGTGGTCTGACATCATTATAATGATTAAAAAAAAAAAAGTGATTGGACAGTCCTGGATTATAGATTACCCCACCTATAAGATTCTGTTTTAATCTTTTTCGATAAAGTATGTAATTGGGCTAATCTTAAAAATTGCATCTATAATGGCATATTTTCTGTGCATTACTCTAGGTCTTACTTGCAGACTATGATTCATGTTGCATTGAGCATAATGAGCAACTTCCATACCCTACATCACCACTTAATTTCCTATGACATTAAAATTCCCATTCCATTATTTCCACCTCTAATTATTGATTCCTAATTCACATGTTGTGTTTCATTTTTATTTTAGTTTGTGAGTGGATTCACCATACTCGATAATTTTGCTATAATGTCTGTTAATTATATATTGTGATTGTTATTATTTCTATTCAGTTGGATAGTTAATAGCACACTGTAGGACCTAATTCATCTAAAGTACATTCTTATCACTAAATTAACAATGAGATGAAAATTCCACTTCAGTTCAGTACGATACTTATGTTCGTTTTAACATGATAGATTGTGCGGTATCCAATGAGGTGAACTCTTAGGAGATCTTCCATTATTTTTCCTGTTGAGTTTCTTTGAGCCACCGAATCTCTGACTTTTTCTCTCAGAGAGAGAGACGGAGAGAGATGGGTAGATCTGGAGGTTCATTCTTAGACGCAGACCACAGATGAGACTTGTGTGGCAATTATTTGATGGTGATGGCTGTTGACAGCATATAGTTGGATCAATTATTTGGTGGTGATGACTGTTAAGAGCATATAGTTGGATAAGCTTTTAGGAAGCTTGCTTTCTCTCATTCCTCCTGAAAATATCCCATTCTAAATAAATAGATTTTCATTCAATTAGGCTGAAATTTTCATCTTCCTAGTTGCTGAAATTCCCAAATCTCGCTGCCAAAGCAAGCTTTATATACCAACACCAAAACTTTCTTTACTATCTCTCTTAATTCGGCCCTCATATTTCACTTGTGGTTGTGTCAGGTGATTCCCCGATGGCATGAGCATTGGACTTCAAATAAGGTATATGATGGAGACATGATTGTCCTTCAAGGTCAAGAGAAGGTCTTCCTTTCAAAGTCGATGGAGAATTCGGCTGATGTTAATAAAGAGTACACAAAAATCACATTTACACCCACGCAGGCAGATCGCTTCGTCTTGGCATTTAGAAACTGGCTGAGGCGGCATGGCAAAAGCCAACCTGACTGGTTTGGCAGTGGCAACCAACAACCTCCACCGTCAACAGTCCTATCAAAACGTCAGGTGTGAGACTTAATCAATTATGGGCATATTCCAACCAACACCTCCAACCACACATGGAAATTAAATGATTTGATTTCCTTTAATAGCATTGGAATAGAACTAAATAATGGAAAATCTCAACTATTATTACAGATTTTTATGTTTGTTATTTATTTTTATTTTTTTTCCATTTTGTATTACAGATGTTGGATAGATTTGAGCAGCACACCCTGAAGTGTTCGTCGTGTAAACAAGCCTATTCATCATTCCAGACATTGCAGAAGTTCCTAATTGGCGGAACTGTTGTTCTCTGTGCAACAACTGGCATCCCTTCTGAAGTGCAGATTCGGATCATATTGGCTGGGCTTGCTCTTGTAAGTGCTGGGTTTGCTTATGCTTTGCATGAACTCCAAAAGAATTTTGTATTTGTCGATTATGTACATGCAGAAATTGAGTAAAGAGGGAGGGAGGAAGAGAGATACATGCACTTACTGTTGTATTAAAATGAAATGTTGAAGCTTTAATACATTGAGAGTTGTACACACAGAATATACATACATTGAAAGTTGTACATAGAAATAGTTCCAAGTTCTTTATTACATATTTCAAATTAAGCTTTAAGTCCTGTTTGAAGGTACTACATAAAATGAAATGTTGAGGTCAATATACACACATTGACAATTGTCCTGTGAAAATTGAAACTAAAATGAAAATTTGATTCATCTGAAACTAAGGGCAGCCACAAACAGAACAAGTCTATATATAGTCTTTACAACCAGAAGACCAAAATTCATCACAAAAAACAGAGGCTAAGAACTAGTGAACTTAGTGACCGCCTTGGTCCCTTCCGAGACGGCATGCTTAGCGAGCTCACCAGGCAACGCCAACCTCACAGCAGTCTGAATCTCCCTTGACGAGATTGTGTGCTTCTTGTTATAGCGAGCAAGCTTCGACGCCTCCTGTGCTAACTTCTCAAATGTGTCGTTGATGAAGCTATTCATTATCCCCATGGCCTTGCTCGATATACCTATGTCTGTATGTACTTGCTTTAGCACCTTGAATATGTATATTTTGTAGGTTTCCATGCTCTTCTTCGATCTCTTCTTCTTCTTGTCTGAAGAAGAAGACGTCGTCTCCTTTGGAAGCTTCTTCTCGGCTCTTGCCTTCTTCTCTGCTGCTGCTTTCTCGGCCTTTTTCTCCTCCGTTGCCGGCTTTTTCTCCGCTGGCTTCTTCTCTGCCTTTGACACCATTGCAAATATATTCAGTCTTTGTAGGGAGGGAGGGAGGGAGGGAGATGATGGAATGGGATGAAAGGGTAGAGAGGGAGTTTGGTGTTATATATGGGTTGAGACGTGAGATTTGATTGGTTGGATCAGTTTGGCACGGATCGAGGATCTAGGAACCGTCGATTTTGGGTTAGTGCGGAATGGAGAGATGAGATGGGTTTTGGATACAAGTATTACTCCTAAAATTTGTAAATTTCGTTCAAATAAGAAACTTGACTTCATATAATTTTAATTTCTATTTTTAACACAAATAATTAATTTCTCTTTGAAATTTCCTAGTGAATTTTGGGCACACACACTCCCCGTTGCTAGCCTTTATAAGGTTATTATTAAGGTCCTAGTGAATGGATTGCAACTTGGAACATCCATCTTTTACAAGAATTGATTCATTCAATCTATTTCAAGAATTGAATAAAAAAGGCAATATGGGTACTACAATTAATCTTAATTGCATGCTGTTGGGGTGCGCAGTGGAAGTAATATAAAGTAAAATATGATTTATTATATGCAAAATATGTGGTATGAAAATTCACATGATATACTCTACTAAAATGTAAAACATCCCACTTTCTAGATATTTCTTAAACATCCCATAATATTAAATTGTGAATTACCAATATTTCCAACACATGCATGATCGAGAAAGGCTTATGACAGAGTCGTGGGGGATTTATTTCTCCACCAAGCTCTAGTGGAGCCTCTTCAAACATTCAAACCCAGTAATAGGCCTGGCAGGAAGTCCCTCTTTCCCTCCCTATATACCATTTAATTTAATTTTGTCATTTATGTGGAAAAACTTATCCCTCTCATTTCTAGGTTGGTCCATGCAGTCTAATCAATGGCATGCTCTATTCAGTATTCATTAACTCGATCATTAAGCCCTCTCTTAGAAAGCCTTCAATCGTAAAAGACCTCTCTTATAATTTTATCATTCACGACGCCACTTTTTATGACAATTGCTTAATTACTGTCATAGAGGGTCTTTTACGACAGTTTTTAACCGTCATAAAAGACCCTTTTTTTTTGTTGTTGTAATTACTGAGGATTCCTTTAGCAAATTAAATGTCTCCCATTAGTAGTAGTGCGCTGGTGCCTATGATATATATATTTAGTCTAACCATTAACCTTGAGAAATATGTAGGGTTCTCTTTAATTCACTTGTGGATTATTATTATTAAGTCTACTTAATTAAGCTCATGTTGCTGAAAAAGTTCAAACTCAGATTTGCTAGTTAATTGGAAGGCTAAAATTTTCAATATGGTTGGGAAGGTTGCCTTGGTTCAATTTTCTTATAAATTTCTCCCATTTTTCTCAATTCAAAATTTAAAATTAATAATAATTTTCTTCTAAACTCAGATTAAGATGTTGTACAAACACCGCGTGCATGTATTGGTATATTTTAATAAAAATAAGGAAATAATAATCTTACCTTTTGAAATTACCTCTCTTCCTTGAGTTTTGTCTCATATCAATTAGAGAGTGGAACATTGGGGAGCATACAAGTTATTTCTACCATTTTTTTTTATTTTTTTTTTTTAATGTGATGAGTTAGAGAACATGGCAATATGGCATTAGAAGTGTGCTAGCTAGGGGGGAAGAAAGGAGAGAAGTATGAGTTTTTCATTCTATTTTGGTTCTCATTTATTATAATTTAATTTCCCCACACTCATTTTTTATATAATTTTTGAGTGGCGCACATATGATTTGTAGAATTCGGTTCTGGTTTCAATTCCAATATAACCACCCATTTGTTTTCATGGCAGGATTTACATTTCCTACACCTATAATTAGAAGACCATTACAAGCATTTCTTCTCACTCCTACACACATTGTTCTTATATCCTCTCTTCGATCTATTTTTCTGCAAGTTATTTTTTCTTTTTTGAGTTCCTTGTTCTTTTTTTATTATTATTTTTATGAATTTTCTTAAACAAAGTCAGGTATACCTGTGGAGTTTCTTCTTCTTTTAGATGTGCAGAATTTTATAACACACAGCGAGTAGTTGAACTATTGTATCCTGAAGTTAGCGTACTTAGTAGTACTGTATCGAATATATTCTATAGTAACTAACTGTCTTAAAGAGAGTGATATGATCTAGCACTTCAACCCTATGTACAAAGATACACTATCGAAATTTTAGAGGTAGTATGTCTATTATTTCCAACATCGTGCGTCCCAATGGCTAGTGATATATACACTGAACACTAGCCTTCCCCAACTTAATTCATTTCCATAAGTGAGACACCCCCAAGTACAACACCAATTAACGGATGAGATTGTTGGCCAAAATCGAAATCAACATTAATCAACTTTGTTTTGAAATCAAAACATAGCCTCTATAGGGAAGATTATCTTCGTGTGGAAGCGTACGTAGGAGTACTGTAAGACTAACAAATTGTTTGACAGCTTGAAACAAGCTATCAAGAAACAGTACGTATTGAGTAATTAACCATATATGAATATTATCTATCCCTATATGACTTTGACAGAATTGAACAAGAAATAGTTCAAGTGGAAAACGAGAAACGTACTCCTTTTTGGTATTGAGTAATCGATCCAATATATTCTCACCTGAGATCGTATGCTTTTTCTTCATAACCAAACACGAGGCTTTTGAAAAAAAGAAGCTAGAGGGTTAATCGATCTCTTCAAAGAACAGCAAGAGTTTTCAACCAAAAATTAAAAAATAAAAGAAAGAAGAAGAACTGCAGCAACAGATAGAAGTGAAAATAATGAGAATAACACAAACACAAAACATGAAATTGCATGGCGCAGGTTTATCACATGATGAAACAATCTAATCCTTTTACTATAAATTAAAATGAAACATTAATTAAAGAGCAATTAGTGTATGATATATTAATTAAAATCACAAGGTAGAAAAGAGTAATCTAATTAATTAAGCACTTTTCGAATATACATTCTCTCCAAAATGCAATATACATCCAGTTCACTGAACAATATATTACACTGATTTCAGTTTATTGATACATCATGCTAAAATTTACGCCAAACTAAGAGAAAGGCAAATCGATAATCTCTCTGTGGTCTTATTACATCTCATTTAATTACTTACCATTTAATTGCACCTGCCCCGATTGGTGATCAACTTTTCCAAGCTTCATCAAGGAATTAATCGCAGGGCTATGGCCAACGAACAAAGCAACATGACCCATAAGCTTATCTTTCCTAGAAAATGTCGTCCCACACGAACACTGCCACTTCAGATCGCCGCAGTGCTTCTCGTGCGTCCGCAGATCCGACAGCACCGAGAACTGTTTCTGGTTGCACCTCTTGCACACATACATTTTTGGGCAGTGGCTCCTCTTGTAGTGATTCTTCACACATATCATGGACTTTAAGGGCTGAAATTTCACATGCTTCTTATTCCACCTGCACCCTTCTTGTGGACATGAATATTTCCTTGGAAATTTCATTAACAAATCTTTATCTCCACCACTACTCTTCATTGGATTGCTTAAAGCTGCACTTGACTTGTATTCATCCCCATGAGCTCTCATGTGCATTCTCAAATTCGCGTCTCTCTTGAACCCTTTCCCACAAACTTGACAATAATGTGTGTACTTAGCTAATAAATCCGCAGCGTTCAACTCAATAATATCATAATTATTCTTATAATTAATTGAATTAAGCCCTTGTGACGACCCTTCGTTAACTTGGCCCCCTCTAGCCAGGTCTTTGATCCCTAATTGCACTTCATTAGTGTTGCCAATATTCGCAATACTTTGATTGTTAGTACTATTACTGTTATTCATATTAGTATTATTATCATAGTGATGATCACCATACCAGTCAAGAGGCGGTTGATGGCCAGAATAGAAGGCGGCGGGGACATGCCCTTTTAGTCCTCCTCCTCCTTCTCTACTATGAACATCACGCATGTTATTGCCGACCTGAGATAATAGTCCCCCAGAACCGGGTTGCTTCACAAGCTGTTGGTGCAATTCGTCGGTCATGTTGTTACCTGACGTGGAACCAAGAGCCATCTGTTGGCAAGTAAACATCATGGAAGATGCAGTCACAATAATTTCTTGAATTAAAGTGCCCATGTTGGCTATTGCTATAGCTGTTGATTCGGGTTGGCTTTGATCTTGTGGGGAGATGAAGATGCTGACAAGAGATTGAACCTGATAAACCTTGTCTTTGAGAATGGAGAGACTGTAGAGGAGAGAAGTGGAGTGAGTATCTGGACCGGCTGCTGAGCTCGCTTCGACTGAGGATGAAACAACATCTTCAGCTACGTGATGATCACCATACATCTGTAAACCTTGTGATCCATCTGTAAACCCTGAAATATTCATCTTGCAATTACCTCCTTGTTTCTCTTTCTCTAAAATACACGTCTCTTTTATATATGGTGTTCTTTCATCTAAGATTTCTTTCGAATCTATCTTGTTAGAAGCTTGCTATTGATTAACTGATAATATATAGGAGAACATAGAAAGTTGCCTGTTCATTTTGGCAACGTTGAAACAAACAAATCATGGAAGTATTTTTTTACATATGAGAGAGAGAGATGGCAAGTCAACTTTGAGCTTCAACTCATCCCCAGTTAAGACCTACCCCAAATCATACCAAACTCACTTTGGGACAACTGTTTTATAAAGAAAAATTTATATGGATATAAAATGAACAAAAAGACTTCAATCCACGCTCATTTGCTTCTATGAATTGTTTAATACTAATATTTTCTTACACCTTCGGCATCAAAGATATGCTAAACCCTCTCTCTCTCTCTCTCTAAGCCTTTTGCCTGGCGTCAATGTACACGCATGAATTGAAATTTTCAAATAAGATCGATAATTAGCTAGAAACGGCCTCTTTCATTTTAGTCGCCAGTTGAATTTATATTGGGCAGGTAATAACAACCAATCAGCTGCTTACGTGCCCCTTTTACTGCCTGCCCATGTATGGTTGAAGTTGAATTCATATTGGTTGAGCTATGCAGCTTGATAAATATTTAAGCTAGCTATCTTACTCTTGACTACTTTTGTTTTGACCGTTTCTTTAATTTATCCGATCCATGCGAAAGCAAAGCGATTGATTGCGACTGGTTTGGATTGTTGTTAGATTGGTATATATACAGGCCGGCCCTGAGATTTTGGATGTTCTAGGCGGGCTCCTAAAATATTGCCCCTACTACATATCGACTAAAAA
>JAESVK010000152.1:2932645-2976798 GCA_017140935.1 Hamamelis virginiana | reverse complement strand
GCTAAATGTACAACAATCAATTCGATCACAAAGCGCGTTCTCAATAGGCTCACCTCGAACCCTATCACTGATTTACCATTTTATATATATATATATATATATATATATATAACAATCAAATCAGAAAAAAGGTTTTCAATAAGCTCATCCAGAACCTCCTATCATAATTACAAATATAATTAAACTAATAAAGAAAACCTACAACAATCAATTCATAAGGAAGGTTTTCAGTAGGCTCATCCCGAACCTCATATCATCATGACAAATACAATAATTCTTTTCGTCCACCCTTTTTGTCCTCTCTTATGCATTTGACCAACTTGAAAGTTCAATCAGTTATTTTGAAAAATCTATTGTTGGATTTGGTGCTCCATTTATTCGTATCAAGAATACAAAAAATCACATTGATCAAATGGTTGGTTTTTCAAAAAATAGACCGTGATAGTTTTTCACAATTTTTTTATTATATTATACAATTTTTTTCAAAATTGCAAAAACTGACAATTGGATCAATGTGATTTTTTGCATTTATGATAAGTATAAGTGAAATATCAAATCTAACGGTGGATTTCTCGAAATAACTGTTCCAAGTTGGTCAGATACACAAGGGAAGACAAAAAGAGATGACGAATGGAATTTTCCTTACAAATATATCAAACAAATAAACAATCAATTCACAATGAGAGTTTTCAATAGGCTCACCCGACACCTCCTATCATCATTACAAATATATCAAACTAATAAACAAGATTTGATTACAACTTTTGAATATAATTCCATTAAAATAAATATAATTCAACTATATTTCCCATAAATGTGTCAAACATACATAGAACAATGATACCAAGAAATTAACAAAAATTATATTCTAAAGAAAATTGCAACAACAAAAAATAGATGCTAAATAATAGAACATATATAATATATTGGGGTTTGGCCCTTTGAATTGTCTAAGTATTATATCACTACTAAGATCAAATTTAATGCCCCTAAATTTTATTAAAAAAATGGATGCCCAAGGTGGTCGCCTTTCCAGCCTGCCCTCAGGGCCGGCCCTGTATATATATACCACATCTGCAATAAGGCCATTGATGATATAATTAGAGCAATATATGGACGTTTGATGTAAGACCCATTTTGCTATTTCTCTCTCTTATAAAATTTTATAAGAGAGATTTTTTATAACCTTACTTACAGTAAGGACACGAAACATTCGATTTTAGGGATGTCAACGGGGCGGGTTTGAAACGGGTCACCCCTTTCCCAACTCCGTCTCATTTAAGAAAACACCATCCCATTCCCGTCCCAAACCCGTGATGGGTCAGGATTTGGAATCCCATTCTCGTCCCTATTAAAAGACTCCATCCCATTACCATCCCGTCCCATTTACTATTTTTTTTATACTTTTCTCAATTTTCTCAATACCTAAATAAATTACAAAATACATCGATGAATATTAAAGATAATTGTTACTTCTAACAGTAAAATAAATTAAACCCCTTAAGGGGCATGATTGGAATTTTATTTTATTAAGGAGAAACTTAATTGTATAATACCTATAAAATAAATATAATAAAAATACATAAATATATACAATCGGGGCGGGGCGGGTTTTTAAGCCCTCATCCCAAACCCTATAGGATTTTCAAAAAAAATCTCAAACCCGCTCTTAACCCTATTAGGATGACCCCAAACCCTTCCCAATAGGTGTGGGGCGGGGCGGGGCGGGGCCGGTAAACCTGTCCGTTGACATCCCTATTCGATTTAATTGAGTATACAAAGATATATAGGCCAAAGGCCATCATCGAAATATTTTCCTTCAAATTTTAGGGGTCTAGACTCGTGACCGTTGCTGGTTCTAGGGGTGTGTGTAGCAGGTCGTTTGGGAATGGGTGGATGGTAAAACTGCCAACCAACGCATCCTCAGCAGGTAACTAATCCTCCAAACTGCGAATCAGCCTGCACACCTTAATCACTGGCGGATTAATTGAATATATGGTCGGGTTTCAAACGCGGGTTTGGTGGGTCAAGATATATTATTTTTATTTTTATTTTTTATAAACACCTAAATCCCTAAAATCATTTTAACAAGAAAAGGCACATCAAATTCTTATCTAACAATACAATATTGTATTTTTTAATAATTAAACTATAATTCAAACAATTATCCAACACTAATAAACTAAAGTACCAAAACAAATTATCCTATAACAATAGGATCTACTAACTGTATGTATAATAAGAAATGTTATTTGTTATTAAAAAAATCTTACAAACTAGCATATGATATTACATTCAAATTTGAAAGCATATCCAACAAAATAAGTGTATCTTCAAATTATCACAAAAATTTCTACAAAAATACTCAACTTCCAAGCATATCGAATTAAGGGAAAAGATAAGGTAGCTAGTAATGAAATTAGTAATTACATTTATTTATATAAATATATTATTTATTTATGTATATAATTAGTTGGCAGGAGGGATCGGATCTAGGGCGGATTATCACTATGAACCCGACAACCAAATCAACCCGCAAAAAAATTAATCAAATTCACCCAATCCAACTTGCCCAACCGCTGTAATTGCAGGTCACGGGTGAGGGTTGGGTCCAGTGGGTTGGACAAGTTTTTTCACACCTTTAACTGGTTTAGTGTTCTCACACACACACAGATATACAATAATATCAATATATTTGTGCAAAATTATATGCCATGCACATTATAATACCTATATATTGCTTATGAATTTCATGTTTGTAAAATATTACTGCATGTGATCCAACAGTCCGTTTATGAAGAAACCAAATAGAAAAAACTGGTGACATTTTAAAAAAGAAAAAACTCACAACTTTTCTCCATGACATTTTTTATAAATTAACAGTTGGATCACTGTGATTTTTGGCAAACATGAAATTTATAAGCAGTTCATCTAATCTAATAGTTGGTTTTTCAAAATATGTCATGCATTGGGTCCAATAAAAGTCACCTTACACAAAACTGGGTAACGTTCTCCTTATAATAAAAGGCATATATATATATATATATATATATATATATATATATATATATATATAAAATATAGGCCAAATTGCCCAACCAAGTATCCTGGTTTTGTGGGAATGCCATTATTCTTGTCCAACTATCTTCTTCATATATATATATATATATAGAGAGAGAGAGAGAGAGTTATATATATATATATATATATATAGAGAGAGAGAGAGAGAGAGAACTCCATTTTTTAAACCGCCAGTTGAGAGTATGACATGGGAAACGCATCCGATTTTGCATTCTCTCCGGCGCTAATCTGTAAGTAACGACACAATCGAATGGATGGAACGAAAGCCTCATGGTTAGAAGTTAGAACGTTGCCTCATGGTTAGAACTTAGAACGTTCTTTTCGCATCATTCCTCTTTTTTCTTTTTGTTTTTTTTTCTAAATACATTCGTGGGAAAGGAGTTGGCCTTATGATTAATACATTAGTAACAGAGTCGGTCCCAAGATTTGAGACTCCCAAAGCAAACTCCTAAATGGGGTTCTATTAAATATTGACAAAAATATATATATATTTTTTTCATGTAATGTATTAAACTACATATTTTTTTTTTTTATATATATATATATTTACTTTGCTAGTAGTTACACAAAATGTGGAGGCATATATCATTACTAAAATCATAAACTAAGAGAAAACGCAATAATAAAAATAAATGTTAAATAACATAACATACAATACAACCAATATCACTATCTTCATCAATTACAAAATAACATATATCTCAATATCTCATATCTCATAAGTTTTTTTTTTTTTTTTTGGCCATTTGAGTTAATAATAATAACAGTAATAAATTGAGGAAAAAGAACAAGAAAAAAGGCTTATTAGTGGTATAAAATGCTTATGTGAGAGACTTATGGATATATAACTATAATTTTTTTTTTCTTTTGAGCCCCACTCTTGTTTTTTTATCAAAGAATGATAGCCCAATTACATTAAAATTTATTTTTTTCATGAGAGGCAAAAAACTGATGAATTTCTCCATAAACTGATGTATGTCACAAAAAACTTATTCATTTTCAATAAACTGATGCATTTTTCAGTATCCCTTAGTAAAACTGTAGACTTCCATAACAAACTGATCGATTTCTCTCTGAGTTTATGAAGTATGCCTATGAAAATTGATGCATTTTCATAAAAAAAAAATAAAAAAATAAAAATAATGAATTTCTCAATAATTGAGCTTACATCAGTTTTTTACAAATGCATTAGTTTCTTGCAAAAAAAAAAAAAAAAAAAAAAAAATCCTACAGTAGTTTTATGTAAAACCAACATTGATTCATTTGAAACTAATCTAATTAAGTTTCCTCCTCTATTTTCTTCACCTTCCTCTCACTATCTCTCCTCTTCAACTCCATCTACACCTTTAATTCCTTCAACTCGATTTCTCTCTCTCAACCTCTCGTTTTGAGCTTCTAACCCCTCAATATGATTTATTTGGAAAAAAAAAACTGGAAAATAGCTAGGCATAGGAATTTTTTAAGAATGATAGAATGTGAATGCTCCTCATGGTTGAATGTAGAGCTTGAATCTCATGTAATGGCGGTCTTGCTTCTCGAATCTCCTCTTGTAGCGGTGGTTTTGATTTTCGTGGTCGAATGAATAATTATTTTTTTGAACTGAGTTTGGGATGAGAGAGAGGCATTTTTGTTAATTTATTGTCAAAATGACTTCAAAGTAAAGTGAAAAGATGAGTGAAGTTCTTTTGGGTAAAAAAAAAAAATGTAAGGAGGACGTAGAGACCTTTTAGGATTTCCTATTCATTACATGTGGCCCCATTTAACTTTTTTTTTTCTTTATTCTTTTTCTCTTTTCATAATTAACATTTTTTTATTTTTTATTTAAATTGTAGATCTCACTTAAAATTTTCCTCTCGCTGACTACTCTCATCTTTAAATATTTTTACATTTATATATTTAAAAAATTAGTTCCATGAAATTTTCTTATATATATATATATATATATATATATATTTTGAATCATATGTCTCACTTGACTTGCTCCCATCTCTCTAACAATATTACAATTTTTGTATCAAAATATATATTTTACCCTAATAAATTAAATTGAAATCAAATAATCAAAATAATTATATTACACAATTATAATTTATTAAATAAGACCTTATTAATAAGTCTCGTGCATCATGCAAATTTACGTTAGTATGCATTTGCATTTTGAATAGGAAGAAAGCATATGAATAAAGCAATGACAATGATCAAGTTAATTAGAATTAATGCACAATAATGAATTCATTTGTAAATATTTAAAAGGGTTTAGTGAGTTATATAATTATCTATCTGCATAAGGGTTTAATTAAAGTGGGCTTTGAATACATCTTACTTTCAGAAAAAGCCAAAAAACATATAAATAATTAACAAATTGCCATTTGGATAAAGGTTTGTGCTGGGAGGCCCTAATCATTCTATAAAGAGGAAATCCTTCTACTTTAGTAGCTTCCCATTATTTAAAAATGTTCGGAGTCAAACCTCGGTTTTGGCCCCACTTTATTAATCTTATCAAACTAATTTTAATAAATTAAAGCTCAGCCACATTGCCCCCCATTCCCCTCCCTCATGAGGAGCAAGGCTGCTACCTGCTCCCTCTTTTTATTTTTTTTATGTTTTTTTGGAGAAAATTATTCAAAAGTCCTTGAGTTTGCAGCTATATACCATGAAGTCCAATTTTATACCATGAGGTTCACAAGATTTTTGAATTCCCTTTCATCCTTGTTATATTATTATTATTTTTTTTTGGGGTTTGGTGGTATAAAAAGCTCATGTAAGGAACTTATGGATATGTCACCATTTTTTTATTACCTCTTCCTTAATTTCATAGAATTCGGGAAACTTCACTCTACTTTGTCTATTATTGAGACATCCATGAAGGGTCTTGAAAACAAGACCAAAAATTTCAAATTCTTAACTTTCCTACCAACTGGACTATCTTCTAGAACTCAAAAAAACAAAACAAAACAAAAAAAAAAAAAACAAGAAAACAAAAAACTAGGTTAGCTTCAATTCGTGCTCAATTTTTAGTTTGAATTTAAAAGATGATAAAGTACAATAGTACACAGAGAATCTGATAAAAATAGCCACTAGCTGAAGTAAACTTAAAGAGTCAAAGCCTAAATCTTTCTCTTATGGCAAACGTGAGTTATTAAAGTCTGTAAAGATGTTTTGGTTGTGATGAAGGGGAAAAAGGTTGGTACCCTTTATATGCTTCAGGGCAGTACAATTATAGGTGCTGCAGCAATTTCCTCATCTTCAGATTTAGATTTAGACACTACTCGACTGTGGCATATGCGCTTAGGGCATATGAGTGAGAGGGCTGAGGCAGTTTCCACAGTATGCTACTTGGTGAATCGGTCTCCATCGATTGCTATTGAGTGTAAGACTCCTGTTGAGATATGGTCTGGTACTCCTGCTGATTATTTTAGTTTAAAAAATTTTGGTTTGCCTTATCCACTGCAGAGGCCGAGTACATGGCTATGACTGAGACAGTGAAAGAGGCTATCTGGTTGAGAGGCTTACTTTCATTTACTTCGAAAAGTGCCTATCTAATAGTCTCATTTGGATTACTTTTACTTAAAATTACTTTTGAAATTTAAAATTCCCTTTGATTTATGAGATGATGAGATAATTACTTGTAGGAGACTTGAGGGGATAGAATGTCACTCTCTTAAAATTTTAATATGTAGAGAAATACTTTGAATATAATTCTAAAAAGATATGTGAAAGGAAATATAGTTTTTCAAAATGATTTTGGACAAAGTTAATCCAAACGGGGCAAAATATTATTACATTTCGATGTGAAATTGCACTTGTTATCTTGCCCATAATGGTCAAATGGATGGGCCCTTTAAGGGCCTTGATCCTAGCCCACTTGTTTGAATAGAGCACTTTCTTCTTCATTGGGCCTAGGTGTGAGGTGTATCAAATTTTGAATGGGCTCAGCCTTAGGCCCGAATAAATGACAGATGGATACTCATCTGGTGCTGGTAATATGAACAGACAAGATAAGAGCACCCACAGAGAAACGCAGAGCAGAGAGAGAGAGAGAAGGAAGCAATGGCATCTTCAGCAGCAACTCTGTCATGGAGTTCATCCTCATGGCTTCAAAGCTTAAGCAAAAACATGAACGAAACCACAAAACTATCAGACAAATCAACCGTCCTGGTGGTCGTGGCTCAAAAGAAGGCTAAGAAGACTCGAAAGGTAAAATAAATACAGTGCATAATATGAAAGCTCCTGTTATTTTCTCTTGCATTTTGATTAATCATTATTATTTGTATTCCTTATCACCTGTTTGGTTGCTGAGAAAACTTTTACAAAAAAAAAAAAAAAAAAGAATTTTGAACCTTATCGTCCATGCTGTTTCAGTTTCCAATATTGTCCTACTTTCATTTCGTTTCCTACATTTTCTCAGCATCCAATCAAAGCACTGGTTTGATCGTTTTAACGAGGTAGTTGTTGTTTTTGGTGTTGTGGGTGGGTTTGGGACTTTGGATAGATAATTCTGAAGGAGGATGTGACAGAGCTGGGAAAGAAAGGGCAACTTGTTGACGTGAAGGCTGGGTTTTACAGAAATTATCTCCTTCCTATGGGCAAGGCTCAGATTGTCACTCCCACTCTGCTCAAGTAATGTATAATTAAGCCATCTTGTTCACAAATTTTGTTTATTTCATTGTCATTCACATTTTCAATTTAGAATCCAAATAGAGTACTTATGAATTGGTCGTGCAGTGTTATCCAGAGTAGAATTATACTTATTTGATGAAGCAAGTTTGTTGGGGAGAAACCGTAGATGGGATCACTTAGGAAATTTATCAAACATTGAGGGTACAAAATGAAAGCAAACCTCAATTGTAAAAGGAAGGGAAGAGAAAAAGGAAAGCTAATATATATGTATATATGTATATATAAATGACAAATCTACTATGCAAGAAAACATAGTTGCAATCACTTCAAAGTTAGTCAACTTTACAATTAGGGTAGATTAACCCCATCCATGGTTAGTCCAACCTTACAACTAGGCTAAGCTAACCCATTTCTGTACTAAGCCTTACAACTATCTACTATGCAACAAAACATAGTTACAATCTTCTTCCTTACCTACATTGAGAATTTCCTTGATGTATAGGAAATAACTCCATTTTTTTTCACTTGTGTTCTTTCTTTTGTGAAATAAGAGACAAAAGATTAAACCCCAGCTCACATATGTAAAACATCGAGTGCTTGGTACAATGGTACATATGGGAGTGGAATTCACAAGGAACTCTTCAGACTGAAAGGGGTATGCATTGGGCAAAGCGCCTTACTCTTCGGCTTGAGCTTGACCTTCACCCAACCCAACCTGCCAAAGCTGCACTCCTATCCCCCTCACCCCCGACATTTTTTTTTATATATGAATTTTATGCCCTGCAAATTTGGAAATCTTGATTTCGCCCCTCAATTTTTGACCCCTTCATTTTACTTTCCTACCCCTCTCATTTTTTTTTTTTTTTTAATTTTCCCCTTCAATCCCTTCATGAATAATAGCTTGACTGTGTTTATTGAGAGAGGGGTATTTGATAGTGTTGATAATAGCATCTTCAATACATTCATGCCATTTGATGTGCCAATGCCAAAATTTGGCACCTCAAATGACATCAATGCCAAATTTTAGTACGTATGTGCTCCAATGCATTAATGCAATGCATTAATGCTATATTTTGACATTTCCCACTTTGAGGTGCCATGGGACAAATGTCATTTGCCATTTGAGGTGCCAAATTTGGCAATCCTATGTGCCGTTGCCAAAATTTGGCACACCAAATGGCACACCATTGGAGCAACCTATTTGGGTGCCAATGCTAAATTTTGACTATGGCATCTCAAATGGCATATCATTGGAGATGTTCTAATGAAGCCATCATACAACGCTTTCAAAAGATGGAGCCCTGTCGAGGACAATTGTAAATGTATTGAATTGAAATATGGTTTTATCAAATATCAATGGATTATAATTTTTTGCAATTTTTTTCTACCTCAAATTTAAAAAAAGAAGCAAAAGCAAAAACATTCTCAATTTTTTGAATTGGGATAAACTATTAACAATCAATTAAAGTTTGCCCCCCTCACCTGAATTCCTGGCTTCGTCCGTGCCCCTTTCTCTCTCCTGCATTCCTGAACTTTTTACAAGAATTGAGAAAAGATCTTTTCATGCAACTGAGTGAACTAAATGTGTGTCCTATGTCTGTGTAGGTGCATAAGATAGCATACATTAGGCCTCCCTAACCGAAACATAAGAATTCTTTCAATTCCTTTTTTTTTTTTTAACCTTATTGGTTGAAGGGGAAAAGTTCCAGATCCAGGTTCATGAGCTTTAAATCCTCAATCCAGTTGAAAAAAGGGAGTTTGACATTTACAAAATTTCTCCTCTTGTGCTCCTCCCAAATGAGGCAAATGAGCAATTCTCCAAGATTTTAAGGACGTTTGAACATTCTAAGCAACCACCCCTGTTACTGTTTATCTGCCTTAGTGTACAGCCATGTTTGTAGTTAAGTTGGTAAAGCCACAAGGTTCAAATACTTTAATAATAATAATGAAGTGCACATTGTTTGGAATAAATTATGAAGCATTAAATGGGAGATATAATAGTATGAATTTATGTATGCAAGAGCTTTGGGATTGAACTGCAATGGCTTAAACATTATATTTTGGTAGGAGATGAATGGTTGATGGAAGTTCCAAATGACGGATGTAATTATATATTTTAGGGAGCAAAATTATACGTCCTAATTTTGGAACAAATATTTATTGTGTTTGCATGATTCTTTTTTTCAGGGAAATGCGGATGGAGGAGGAGAGAATTGAGGCTGAGAAAAAACGGGTAATTAACTACCACATGTATTTATTTCTTTGTTTTCCCATAACATTGAATTTATTTGGATTGTATACTTACATGTGTTTCCATGATTAAAAGAGGATTCTAGACATCTCTTCTAGTAGGCTTTTGGGTGTTTGCAAACTAAAAGCATTTTTAAGTTTTACCATGTTGTGGTCTTTGGACATTAGGTGACTTATCTTTTTGCGCGTGTCTGTTTGCATGATAACTCCACTTTTCCTTATTAAAGAGTCCTTTTTTCTCATCCTTTTAATACCAGCTGTATTCTGATGTGTTTATTTGTACCTCCAAATGCTATAATGAATAAAATGCAGTGATTTCATTTCCATATGGCATCCAAACTTCTCCATAAGTCTATGACTATATTTCTGCATTTTCCTTGCCAGTAGAACCTGTACTTTAGTAATAGTTCCATTGTATAACTGTGCCTCAAATATTATCTTCATTTTAGATAATATCAACTTTCTGCAGGTAAAAGAAGAGGCACAGCAACTTGCTTTAATTTTTGAAACTGTTGGAGCTTTCAAGGTGAAGCGCAAAGGTGGAAAAGGAAAACAGATCTTTGGAACGTGAGTTTGACGCTATGCAACATTAAGCAGTTACATAACGTACAGTTTGCATATCATGTCTGATACTCTCTTATTTTGACAGTGTTACTGCTCAAGATCTTGTTGACATAATCAAGGCACAGCTTCAGAGGTACTGTCTTCCTATCTATTCAGGCTTATGATGCAGATACAGATCAAGTATTATGGAATTACATTTACCAAATTCCCTAGATATATGTGAATTTTTCATTTTCTTGTACTTACCACAATGTCTAATAACTTTGCAATTCATTCACAAATGCTGCTAACAACTTTCAAATCATTTGCAAAATTAAGAAATTATGTAGAATTTCAAAAGGCCACTATATGCCTCTTTTCCCCCTTGATTTATAGTATATTTCACTCATACACACAGTTGGAAGGTTTTCTTAATTAATCCTGTGTTTCATCATTACCACTGTCTTACCAGATTTTTCATATGCTCCCAGTTGAAGCCCAAATTCCAAATGTCTGTTCATGCTGTAGAATTTTTTGTATGTGGGTACAAGTTGCAAATGTGCTGATACAAGTTAAAACTGATGTACCAAAAAGTCGACATACAGTTGGTTATATTCTATTACAAGATACAATATTGTCAAAATATTTGTATGTTAAATGACTAAAGTTTCACTAAGCTAAAAGTTTAAGGTAATTGCAGTTTTTAGTGTTATTCAGCAAGATGCTCCCTGCATCTTTTCATTTTGACCAGTCCAATCCACTGGCCATTGTTTTGGGTACTGTTTCCAGATTCATACCAACATCCAACTACCTGAACCATGAATCTTTCCCAAACAGTTGTCATTTTTTTCACAACAATCAAGTAATGGCATAAGACTTTGTGCCAATTTGAATTCATATTCGAGTTTCCTCGTCAGTCTTCATTGCTTTAAATCCCTGCTCTTTCATTTGCCTGTAGGGATGTGGACAAGCGAATTGTTTCTCTTCCAGAGATCCGGGAAACTGGAGAATATATTGCAGAGCTCAAGCTTCATCCTGATGTTAGTGCTCGGGTGAGGTTGAACGTGTTTGCCAACTAATGATAAACACCTTTTGGAGGCCCACTATCTGGATGTTGAATTTGTGTAAGCTGCTTGCATCGATCTAAGGTATGTGAGTATTTCATAATGGGATTTCATTCTGAGAGGGATAAAGAAATTAGTAATTGTATCAGGAAGCTACCTGATACTAGGAGCTCTCGGCATTGCCAGAGAGCCAAATAATTTTGTTGTGTGGGAACTCTTTGGTTTTGCATCTTTGTTCCAATATCCTGACAAAACTTCCTGTCTCAAAACATTGGTAAGAATTGAACACGAGACCAATCCGACCCCTCTGGATGACTTCCATAATGTGGTACAGCTCTGCCTCCTGCCTAATGACATTGATTACAGCTTTTTCTTCTTTTCTTCCAATTTATTTTCTAATTTTGGTTTGATTTTAAAACATTTAGTAACTTTGACATACCAGGTGGTGTCTCCTTCCCCATCCCACCACCATCCACTCCCTGGCACAAATACCAGGAATCCCTAAATTACAGAATATTTCCAATTTTTTTGTACGATTTCTTAATTTTTCAAAAGAAGAAGGCTTAAGTATTGAAAACATAGCCTTTTTTCCTTGTTCAATAATAAGACTTCAAATCTCTTCAAGACTCGCTCCAAAATATGATGAAGCTTCTATACATTTATAAAATCTTAATACCAGATCAATTAGGTGACAAAGGTTGGCCTGCAGTTCTTGTTTCTCTATAAGTTAATGAATCCATTGATTTTCAAATGCTAAATTTTGTGTTGTGCCATTGCAGGAGGAATACGGTCAAATACAATATCACCTTCACAAGAATGTCCATGGGAGGGCAAGAAATGTGTAATTTTATATATTCAGGGAGATCTAAATTTCACTTACCATTGGCGGCAGGTGGTGGTTAATCCTTCATCATCTCCTACCAAATGTAACATGCCTTTTTTGTTTTGTTTTTATTTAGTTGATGACTTTGATAGTGGGAATTCTTGAAAGAAACTCTATATATCCATTAATGAAGGAAATTGCTGAAATTCCCAATCTCTATGGTGTGATGTCTTTCTTTGTAGTGCTGTGCTGTTTGATTTATGACTTTGGTGATAGCTTTCAGTTTCTAAAGTGCTGGATTCGTTGGTGGGTTGATAACTTGATGTTTTAGGGTGTCAAAAGGCTTCTAACAGCATCTTTCTAAAATTAGGGATGAACTATGCACCACTTACAATAGCAGTTGAGAAACTTAAAACTATTTGGTGGAAGATGACTAGATAACTAAGCTGGTCATCGACACTCGACAGTGAAGATAAGGTAAGGAAAATGTTGAAATGCTAGCTCTCCTCATTTTGTCTCCCACAATTGTCTAGCACCAGTGCAAGCTATCGATGGAGGAATGCATGGTATGGTACGTGCAGTGGCAGCAATCGATGGCTTGAATGGGTTCATGCATGGTATGGTACCTGAGCTTGATTTCACTGTTTCTTCTTTTGTTACAAGGGTGGCTGAACCCTACACACTGGCCACAGGTACCTACTGGGTATTGAGTGAGGGGGAAGGGTGGGATTAGCAGTAGTGGGGAGGACTACTTTCCTGTTGAACGAATAGCCCATGGGCTAGGGTGGGCTTTCTGTACTCAAGGGGATTTGGCAAACATGAAAGCATGACCATTTAAGGATAAATGATAAATCTAATCGATGTTAATGTCACAAATGTCTAGTAAGTTTTTTTTTTCCTAAATCTTTTTGTCTTATACAGGAGATAAAGAACAGTTTCTAAACTAGTTTAGATTCAACCATGATGAGTAATGCTAAATAATATACGAAAAAAGAGACTCTATAATGCAAACATATGAGGTTGGGAGGGGGGGGTATTAAAAATACAGTATAAGTGACAGTAAATTTAACATTTTCCAATCCAAAATAGTTCTCGAGGAAAGTCTAAATAGGCTTCCATGCTATACAATGAGTGTCTAACGCCCCCCTACCACTACCACCATACCAAGGTTTGAAAACTCAACCACAACTCATAAGAGATGAGAGATATAATTAAGGCACGTAAGTTGTTATCACTATAGTAATTGGATAATTGGATATCCATTAAAAGACTACCCTTGTTGCAGTCTTGCGTGGAGATTAACGGCCGGCAAAGGACATATCACAGGCTGCAAACAGCTAGAGCCTAGAGGCTGGCTGTTTGTCTCTTTCACCAAACAAAGATTATGCCACTCCTAACACAGTGAAGCAAATACAAGGATGTAGGAGTAATTAACAGAAGGGTTCGGTTTGGCTACTAAAAAATCTTTTTGGCAATTGGAAAGCCTGCTCACATACCCAGCACGCCACCTGTCCATGTCACTTTGATTAGTTTGCTCGACTAAATTACTTTATTACCCCAACCTTTCAATAAAATGACATGAACAGCTGTGTTATATTAATGTGCGTGGTACGGTGTTGTCGAACTTGTCGTATTGTCATTGGTGGTGATTGAATTTTGACCATTGCAGGCTTTCAGAATCCATACTCTGGTAAGCAAAAGGAGGACGGAAACACCTAAGCTAGAAAACCCTTGCAGATACTTCTCACCCCCTTTTTTTTTATTTTAAGTATCTTTTGATTCGCTCACTAACCAATACAGAAGAACCCTCAATACAACAACCAAAATTGACATTATTTTAATAAGCGTAGCTTAGCTTCTCTTTTGAGAATTGTACAATTGGGAGGTTAGTTTGACGAGGTAACCCCCCTAACTACATGTGCCCGTCTCAATAACTCTCCTCTTCTCTCTCTCTCTCTCTCTCTCTCTCTCTATATATATATATATATATATATATATATGTATGTATGTATGTATGTATGCATGTATAATGTATGTATTTGGACATCTCACGCAATGTGTCCACATGCTTGGCTTGTCCACATTCTCACCAAAACGTGCAAATAACAAACACTTTACAAAGAGTGGCTTGAGTGAGCTAATTAGCAACTTGTTAGAGACAAAGAGTGCTAGCCACACTATCCTTTTTTATATTTGATTCGGCATATATATATATATATATATCGTGATGGTGTAATTAGCTGGTTATTCCAACATGATATCTAACCAGAGATGTCATTTATGTCAGCTATATCACCTGATAATAAAAACATCTCTATGACTCTGTTACATCACTCCTAACTTGTTAGCTAGACACATATCCTACTGTGTATTTAGATGATCGAGATAGCCATATATATATACATGTAGTTTTCTAATTGGGTACGTGAATATGAGTGGTGTGGGTGTAGGGCCAAATGGGGTCATCTCAATTTTAGTTAGTTAACTTGCCAAGTAAGGGATGATACAGTTAGATTTATTAGGTGTAATGGGTAGGCCAAGAACTAAATGTGAGGTGGACCATTGAAAAAAATATATACAAGATCTTAGTAAGAAAAGAAAATCAGCTATTGTTAAGTAATAATTGAATGGAAAATATATATATATATATATATATAGAGGTGGATACACATTTATATGGGAAAGGCAGTTACCAACTCAGCCTTCCTATCCATTTATTCTTGTCATTTAATGGAACAGACTGAGAGGGAGAGTTTTTTTTTTTTAGCTTTATTGTAATAAAAAACAATGGAACCTAATCCACGACTTTTGGTTGTGGCGCTGGTGCTGCCAAACCCTAGCTCCTCTCTCTCTCTCTCTCTCTCTCTCTCTCTCTCTGTGGGGGTATGTGTGTTGAGTGTTACACATCGCTCTCCCACTTAGAAAGAACAAAAACAAAATTTAAAGGAAAAAAAAGAAAAGAAAAGAAAAGAAAAAAAGATGCCCCATCACTCACTTTTCGTGAATGAAAGGCAACCATGAACACTAACCACTTACTTACTCAAAGAATTCAACTTCAACAATTAAGTAGATGATTAAGATGTGAGAAACAAACAACCAAAATAAATTAAATAAATAAACAAATGAGAATTCAAAGAATTGATAATTATGATCGAATAATACTAATTCAAATAATGTTAATAATTCACATATGGATCTCTTTTTTTCCTTTTTTTTTTTATTTTTATTTTTTTAGTAATGGCAATCCACCAAGGCTGGGGCGGAGAAGACAAGACCTTGTTGTTTCGACGTAAACTGAAACTTTGAAGAATCTCGGTGATGATGATCATCTTCCGGTGCCGGAAGATTAAGATCTAATGGTAGAATATTTCTGGGCTTCTCGGTGTCTTGTGACTGGCTGCAGCTGGTGCTTATAATTGTGTCCATATTCATAGCGATCTGGTTATGAATATTGGTCGTTGAAGTACTCCTATGTCGCCTCATGTGACCACCCAACGCTTGACCCGACGAGAATTCGGATCCACAAATGGAACACTCGTGAACCTTATTGGCCTTACTAACAACATTACAAGATTTGTTGCTGCTGGCTACATGAATCGAAAGAGTAGTGGGACTAATCTTATTGAATTGCCCTTCTTCTTCTTCCTCGTACTCGTCGGTCCGTGCCGGTGGTGGGGCTACCTGTGTTTTCTTCTCTTCTACCATGGATAATTTAGGTTTCTTGTGGCTTGCACGGTGTCCGCCTAGTGCTTGGAACGAAGGAAAAGTTCGATTACATGTCTTGCAGGCGTAGATGTAAAACCCGCCGGCCGCCTTGCCGGTGGCGGCCATGTCAGAGAATTTTCGGGTACTTAGTCTATCCACCTTACCACCACCATCCTCTTCATTTTCTCTCGGACCACATCCTTGAGCCAAGAGAATTAGGCAATTTGCCATGTCTTCTTCTTCCTCGATGCTTGTCTCACTTATTGACGTGGCTGGAGATGGAATTAAATCTCGTTCTCCTCCTCCACCGCCACTGCTGGCACCGCCACTCGATGAGCTAGAAGTCATGCCGAATGGAGATGAAAGCCTTTGACGCTTCGTTCGTTTACCTTTAACGATCTGGGAGTGATCGTTAGGCCCCATGATTTCTTCTGGGGTTTCCGCCATAGCCACTATACTACTATCAACACCACCACCACCACCACCACAAATAAAAAAGCTTAGAGGGAGAGAGAGAGAGAGAATGAAATAGTGAAATGAAACACAAGCAAGAAGCAAAGCAAAGAGAGAGAGAGAGGGCAATGGAGGATAGTGGGTGGTGATATATATAGTGAATGGAAAGAATTAAGTTTGTTGTTGTTATAAATAAATATATATAAATATATATATAGAGTGAATGGTAAGAAGTTTTTGGAGTCAACAAAGAAGCTCCCCCGTGAACAGTTATCCTGAATTAGTCCGCCAACTATCTTCCTTGC
This sequence comes from Hamamelis virginiana, assembly GCA_017140935.1. Classification (NCBI taxonomy): domain Eukaryota; kingdom Viridiplantae; phylum Streptophyta; class Magnoliopsida; order Saxifragales; family Hamamelidaceae; genus Hamamelis; species Hamamelis virginiana. The sequence continues at coordinate 2,959,954 of JAESVK010000152.1, read as the reverse complement.
GTTTCCAACCTTCGAAAGTGTTGTATACAAGACAATTAAGTATACCACTTTCACACGCTCTAATGTGAGCTTTTTCCTTCACGCGCCATAGTAGTGACTTTATTTAGGAGTTACGTACTAAAACTTAGCACGCGCAGTTTGTGGTTTTGAAAGTGAAATAAGTTATAGTAAATGGAATTATGGGTGGAAATTAATTAGTGGACGAGAGAGAGAAAGGGTAACTGAAAAGTGTCAAATTTAGAGTTAAAAGAACAGATCAAGAAGCTAGGTTGGTTTTTTTTTTTAATTAAGTCCGTTTCACACTCTCTTTCTCACAGTTTGCCAACCAAGTCACGAATAATAACAACCATTAAAGCAAGGCCTATTGCACGTTAAAAGCATGCTTCCCCTCATTCACTCCATGTCCTCTTCAAGAAAAGTACTATTCTTCACTTCATTTGTTAGAGAGAGAGAGAGAGAATATATATATATATAGTTGATTAAAAAAAAGTAATGGGTTTGCTTGAAAGTCACTCGAATCTCAATCCTTTCCTCACCTCCTCATACATGAATCTCTCTCTCTCTCTCTCTCTCATCTAAAGCTCGTGGGAATTAATTAACTCCATTGAGGGACACAGGTGCCAAACCAGCAAGAAAAGAAGCCATGTCAAGTGGGATTAATTGGGTTAAGGGACGACAGTGTGCCCATGATACAAGTATACCTGACATTGGCATTTTGTGTACGTCCATTGAGTTTAAAATTAAGTACATTCTCTCTAGCTCGATCAGAGCCAGCTATGTTCTTACGTGGGAGAGACAACTGAAAAACTATAATTATAACTTATTAATATCTTCTTTCCTTAGCTAGCTAGCTTCCATCCATCTCTTGCATCTTTAAAACTCATACAACTTGACACATATGCATTTAATACCAAACCCAACTTGATTTTTGATATATAGGATAGAGTAATTTTATAATGAGGCCGGGTTTATTTAGCAAAGCCGCACATTATTTGGAAGTTCCATAATATTATATACATCGTTACAACGAATCGATCCAGGAAGAAAATGATGGTACGTAGTTTTGAAAAATCACTGATGAGTATTTTTGAAAATTTACAGTCCTTATTTCTTGTAGCGATACGTTATAGCGATACATAACATTTTCCTTATTATTATTAATTTTCTGAGTTCATCCCTCCATATTTTCTAATGACTCCATTCTTGTAATTTTTACACTTTCAAATATGCCTTATGGCGAAAGGGAATGGAATGATTCAATTCCATTTTAATTTCCAGGTCCACTTTAATTAGTTTGGTTCATGCACAGTTGACCCACCACCTGCGCCATTACCCAAAGTCACGGCAGCTAGGTAGATATATGATACTTTATATAAATTTCCCAATGATTAGAGTGTATTAATATCAATTGTTTAGATGCATGCACTGAATTATCTACTTTGCTTCTTACTCCGCACAATTTGTAACCTAAATCGAATTAATTAGCTAACAGTACGTGCCGGCCACATGGAAACATTTGTCGCTCAATTTTTCATTTTAATTTTTTTGGAGAGAGAAAGAGAGAGTTGGTGACAAAGGGGGATGGCACAATTTATTCTAGGAAATGGAGTCTTGAAGGAGCTAAATGGTTTTAATTCAGTGAGCTAGGCACTATTTAATTAGTTTTAATTTCTATTTATTTGTTGTTAGTAGTTGAACTCGATTTAAAACGAGTTGAGTTGAGTCCAATAGCACACTGATCGATCAGGTTTATTTTGATAAATTAACAAGCTTAAAAATAAAATTTGAATATGGTTACTTTATCTCACAAGCAATTAAGTTCAAATAAAAGACTAGTCTTTTATTTGGCCATGAGCAATTTGATTACTTAAAGCATTAATGAATTTATCGAGCCAAACAGTACTTCTTTTAGATTTGGCTCAATAAATTAACAATTGCAAAAATAAAGTTTGAACTTGCCTTATTTATCTTATAGATTGACGCGATAGAACGGACATTTAATTATCAAGCCCATCGTGAACCAACTCCAAATAGCTTGGTTTTTCCTATAACCCTAATTGAACTCATGGGTAGAACTACATTCAATCCAGAGGGGGCAGTTGCCCTCCCTCAAAAAAAATATGTCTTGGTTATTATATATATTTTTTAAGTTCCTCATCAAATTTCTAAAGGTCGTCCCTTCTCAAACACAATGTTTTGCATGTGCGTATTTTATGGAGAATTATATATAAAGAGACAGGCCGGATTCATTCACCAATACTTTTACCAGTGATTTGCAAAATCCAACGTGAAATTTGTATTTTGAAAAAACCCATTGTTGGATTGAATATTTCTCTCATACAACATCATGTCTACAAAATATCAAGTCAATTGGAGATTAAAAATTACTTCATCCATAACTATAAAAAATTGTGATATTTTTTATATATTGATTGGAAATATGACTTTATGAATTGAATGGCTACTAGTGTCCGATAGATTATATAGCTTGATTTTTGGCACACATGATATTCATAAAAATGTTATCTAAAATTGAGCGTTGCATTTGTCCTTCTCTACACTACACTGATGCACTTGATATATTTGCACCAAGAGAGGCATATTATAAAAATTAGGGCTATGAACCAATAAATTCCTAACATAAGCAATTTATACCACTAAGTATGAGATTTTTTATTTTTTTATTTTTTTATTTTTGTGGATGAAGAGTCGAGATCCTTTCTAATACACTAAAAAATTCAACCATATATCTATACTATGATCGGTTGGAGTCACACTTTTACTGAATTAGGTGTACCAAAAGGCAAAAACCTTGGCCTCCATGTTGTAGGCCACAACAAAATTTAGTCGTCTACTAAGAAAAAAGAAAAATTAAGGTAAGTCCATGAAGAAGTGTACTATTGGAGGAAGTCGATCTTTGCAAGATGAGTTAATTAAAATGCTAATTAGTGGCGGAGACTGGTGTGGGTAGTATTTGGTAATTGGAACTTAATTAAAGTCAACCCAGCTCGCTTCAATTCTAGCTAGTGACTAGAGTTGGGATTAAATTTTTAATTTGTTATTTTTTGTTTGAAAATAATAATATAACTAATTACTCTTGGAAATAAACAACAGAAGCATGCAAAGCAAATGTCATAAAATTTTTTTTTTTAATACTTATGGGCTTTAAAAAGTAGAAAGTTGTAACGTTCAAAGTTAAATTTAAGACTGACGTTTCAAAAAATGAAAGGTCTCAAATTCAATTCTTACTATCAAATCAAATAGCTACCAGCTTATTTTTTTTTTATTTTTTTTTTAATAACATTAATTAATATAGAATGGACCATGGCCTTATTCATATCCCAGAACCAGAATTAAGCTAGGGTAATTAGTCCCACTACCTCATTAAAAAGGAAAGAGAAAAGCCCTTGATAAAGTCAAAAGGAGAAGTTAAAATAAATGGCAGATATATTCTTGGCACAGCGAAGTAATGTGGTTGGTTGTGTTGTTGTGTGAGGCACGCAAGCGACGCCACCACTGGCTAGTGGCTACTGCCCCCCGTTGTTATATAGTGGCTAATTCCATCCTGTTCACCAATTAATTGTCGCGCATGCAATTACACAAATTATCCCATCAAGAGTGGCTTAAGTCTTAGGCGTTTCAGGAGTTCGTCTAAGGCCCCATATCTATTAATGGGGTTGTTACCACCTACTAATGTGGTCTCTGCTAACCAACGTACGTGGTCTCATTTCAACCTCATTAATTTGTTTGTAAAAATTGAATATTAATGGAGTTTCGTCATCACTTAGAAATATGGTCTCTGCTCTTTTCAGATGGTAAGTAGATATCTCTCTCCGAATTCGTATTTCTTTCAACCCAGCTGAGACCTAGATATGAGAAGACTTTTGATATTGTTGGTTCAATCTTTAAAAGTGGAAGGAACAAGTAACAGTAGCTAGCACGCACTGGAGCTTAATACTGATCGACTCCACAAGAGTCCACTTCACACGACGTCATTGTGGGAAGCTTCTGCATGAGGCATTAATGTTTGTTGCAACTAAATAGCTTGAATAACACACTTTTTATTCTTTTTCTTGGTTGTCAGTGAACTAACCGTGCTTGAAAAGATCGAGGATAATATTGGTGAGAAAATTCATGGATTATTTAATTTCCATATATTGTTTTAAGTCAACTTAATTAATTAATTAAAGGGTATTTTACTTAAGGGTAGATCACTTACCCATTAAATAACAAAGAGAATAATTACAAAGGTATATAGATAGATAGATCTATGGTGGGGATGGCCGGATGATTAGGGAATGCCATGCATCCCTAAGTGTTGAGACAGTACATGACTCAAACCCTGGACCAACCCAGACCTCATGCCCTACCCTAATGTATACCAACTGAGCTAACTAATATTTCAATATGTTAGTAGGTGGTGTTTCCTCATCCCCTTTGGAAAAGTTTCAAATGGGTTATCTGGAGCCAAAAGTCGAATCATTTAGAATTTTTTGAAGTATTTAGTAAAACTTTTTGGCAGATGATATCCGCGCTCCTCCCCTTTATATCCGCGCTCCACAATCACATATATAAGGGCAAAATTCCTTTACTTCCATAGAGTCAGTTGCAGAGCATATTTTGAGAAATTGACCGTTGGATAAAATAATCATCTCATGAATGTTATGCCTACCAAAAATAACGCTGATTCAACAATCGGTTTTTAAAAAAACTTACTGCAATAACTGTGTTCTTGAAGTTAGTCGAAATATCACAATTTTGCAATCAGTTTTTTCAAAAACCCATTGTTGGAGAATCGTGATTTTTGGCAGGCATTACATTCATAAGATGAGTATTTTATCCAACGGTCAATTTTTTAAAACATATTATGCAATTGATCCTATGAAGCGTAAAATGCCAAACTATATAAAATTGAAGGTTATTTGATATAGGGGCCAAATTGGTCATTGTGGCCATTTCTTGACAAATTTGGAGTGCCGAATGCTATTCGTTCTATTCGTGGAGCGCAAATAGCATTGGCCAACTTTTTAAATGAACTTTTATGAGAAACCAATTCATGAAAAATCCATCCAGTATAAACTACAATAGATAACTTTTGGAAATCAAATGGAGCTTTTCATACTTTTTTATAGAAATAGACTTTTAAAATATACATTTTGTCAAATACTTTTTTTTTTTAAATGACTTTTTAAAAAGTCTATCATTGGAATCACTTCTTCCAAAATCACTTTCATATATCATGATATGGGGGAGCCAAATGCCACCAAAATGACCTGGATGGTGTTAATTACATATGTCGGTCTTACAACATCAAATCTAGATGGTTACCCAATCTACTCTCACTCATCTCTAACTTTAAGGGTAAGGAATGAATGGAAATCAGGCTTGAGCACACATTAAAGCAAAGCATTTTAACATGATTTTTATCTTACTTAGTTATAACTTTAAGAATCTTATGGCCCATTTTTTTTTCTTTTTTTTTTTTTTTTGTCTTGTTTGGAGGGATCCCGGCCCTACTCATTTTATTTAATTTAGTTATAATTTATATTAATTATTTATTCATTCATTTAATTTTTCCCTCTCTTGATTTCTATTCTATCATTTTCAACTCACGTACTGCATTGCCCATCTATTCTATCATTCGTTATATATATATATTAATATAGTATAGAGTTAGAATTCTATGAAAGAAGAGAGTAGTGGGTGTTTATGTACCATTATATTCAATGTTTAGTTCTCTTTTTAAAGAATATATGCATTTTGGAAAGTGAAATTTGACACCAACACATGTCGGGTTTATATATTATTATAGACTAGTATAAATTCTGCAGTGTTCGGGTGTGAAAATAATAATGCGACAGAGAGTGAGTTATTGTTTTTGAAATAAACATTTGAAATTTGAAATTGGTGTAATAGAGAGATAAAAATTAAAAATTGGCTAAAAAAGAAAAAACTTGGGACACGTGTACTTTTTAAAGAGTGCTTGGAGCTTTTGATAAAGAGAGAAGGCTTATAAATCAATGATAAAGGAAAAAAATAGAGAAAAATGGAAAGAAAAAAAAAATTGGAGAGGTTGCCAAATCAGACCAATTAGAGAGGGCTTGACATATAATATAATAATAGAATATAGATAATAAATTTCGGATTTCGGACTTTGAGTTATTGGGAGTTGTGTGTTGATTTAGAAGTTGTGTTTGTTGATAACACACAAACGGATGTCCTTTGGCCTTCTCTTAATTGTTAAGCCTTCGTCTTGCTGGAGCCTAGATGGACCGCCGCTCTCATAGGAAGATGGGATACAAACTTACAAAAATGTTGTGATATTTTTCTCAAATTGAAATCTGTCACTTCTTAAGAGATTCTATTTCAGTTGTGCCTTTTCTATGGGCAAGCTGATGTGAAAATCGTGGGTACGTTTCTTTTACTAACATTTTTGGTACACAATGCCGTTTGGAATCATTGAGCAAGATTAGGTCAATTTTCGATACTCTCCGTAACCAGGTAAGCTTTCTCCTATTTAAACCCTTTAAACTATTCCTACCCTCACTTGCCTCTTTACCAAAAAATAAAATGTTCCTTGTCCTTCTCAGACAGCGACCCAACAGGACTTTTGCAAACCAATTTTCTCAACATTTTTTCCTCTATTTTTTGGGTATTTAACTTTTTTTTTCTTTTCACCAATGATGCTACTTTTTTTTTTTCTCATAATACACTTGATCTAATAAATGAAATCCTTTCGGTGGTCATTTTTGGCATAGTAGAGTAACGCTTGCTGAAGAGTGACCAAACCTTGGTGGGTAGATCTCCTTAAATAGGTTATTAGCATTTTTGGGGTCCTTCAATTATGTTCCCTTGAAGCATCAAAATTCATCATGTCATTGCAACTTTTTAAACATATCTCAATTTACTCTGCACCTAATTTGATGAATGCTAGCTTACTTATTTCTCTGACTTTTTATGTGCCCAAACACTCATTTCTATTTTCAGGCATTTCAAATGAAAGTTGTTCCAAAAGAAACTATATTTAGAGTTTTCATCATTCATACTCAAACCATCCTCATACTGTAGTAAAGGAGGATTGAGTTGGGAAAGGTAACTTGATTGAAGTGGAAGGTTAAAAAAGAGATAGGAAGAAAACCTAGATTTTTTTTTTTTTCAAAGTAACTTTGAAGTTGTGATGAAACAAAGTTTTACCCTACCCTCTGGTTGGTTGATAAGAAAATTGGTTAATTTTATATTTTTGTTGTATTCCATCTACTCCCAAACAGATGATTATAAAAAAAATAAAAAAATAAAAAAAAAACAGAGGCAGCCATCAAAGTGCATGTTGTGATATGTGACTACGCTAAGCACCTTAGATTGAACTAATCCAGTACTTTTTGCAATGAGAGTGACTCCAAATAGTTAACACTGCACTAACAAGCAAAAAAGCAAAGAGAAAAGCCACCAACTATAGCCACAAAGCTCATGCTTAAGAGACACTAGTGGTATTGGTGATGAAGGTAGCAGTAGTGATGTCTTTGGTAGCAGTGATGTATATTGGAGAACCCACTCTTGAGGCTGTAACTAATGCACAAGAGAGAGAGAGAGAGAGAGAGATGTCCATCAAAATCCCCATCTTTCATGACAAAGACTTCATGCCAACTCCAAACCCTATGTTAGGTGTTTTCCCCCACTCCCTTTTGGCTTCAACTCCCCACACTCGGGCCTTTGAATTAACTCTTAATATCAAACATTAACATAATTAATTCACAAACCCCTCCAAATTCATTTGCCATTTCTAGCAGACTTGCTTGTGTGTAGGATTTTTCATGTGCAGAGGTTGATGGGATTCTGAATATGACATGCAGAGGCATGCTGGTTTTAGTGGGTAAAACACATGGGTTTTCCTTGAAGTGTTGGAAATTTGTTTTCTTCAATTCCTCAGTACGTTAATGTAAGAGAAAACTTGTCAAAATAGTATACCTAAGTCTTTAAAAAGTGCTTCCCATTCTTACCTTAGCTAGTCTTAAGTAGCATTATTTTGTCCTTTAGCACTTGTGGATGTCATATACTATATAAGATGAGGGTCTTCTGGTCATTTAGGAGGGAGGGAAATGAGAGATGGTTTACCTAATTTGGTGTATTTCTAAAGCAAGCATAGTTTGTTGGCTAATTTCAATCGAAATGATGGTATGAACAGCTCCACCCACGTGGAGCTGTGGGAGCTGTTCATAATCATACAGCTCATGAAGAAGAAATCCCAATAAATATATAGTATATATACCTTAAGCCTATGGGCTGGTACCCATGTTTTAAAATTCATTAATCAATTTAAAAGCAATATTGACTTGTAAAGCATGGTTGGACTTAAAGTAGGATTAACAATTCAATCAAGTTTCTTGACTCTCTCGCATTAATACATCCTAAGTTTTATAGCTTTTTTCTTGTATTTTATCTTTTTCCAGAACATTTAATTAAATCTTTTCTGTTATTGAATTTGCATCCCTGATTGTGATTTAACAGGTTGCCAATTTACTATTGATTTTTCGTTTTATATACCTCATAATGTTAACCTATCTTTAAACAAAGGTCAGCGAGGGCGAGCTAAAATCACTTAGGTAAACAAGAATACATATAACATTGTGTGTGTGTGTGTGTGTGTGAGTGAGAGAGAGACAGAGAGAGAGAGAGAGAGAGAGAGAGGACATGGCTTGGAGCAGTTGACAGACAAAACCATGGAACTGCAATTAAAAGTTAGTGAGAGAAGATTAATATCAACTTATCTCATTCAAAACAAAGCAAGTTGCAGAACCCAATTGCTTATCAAAATTGTCAATCTAACCTTATAGTAATGGGTACATCACATAAAACAGATTTGTTACAATTTGTTTTCCATAATATTTAAAGGCACAAGAAGGCACTTCAAAAACAAAAACAAAATCGTTGCAAAAATGTGATCATCAACAACTAGAAGCGTGCACGCGTGTTGCAAGTGTGAGTTGTGAACCATCAAAATATTTTAATGTTCAGTTATGCGGCAATTAAGGTACTAGGGACTGATTCCATAACCAACTAAACAGCTCCTCACATTTCAAACCTCAGCCAACTACTAAAGCAAAGACTTAGTAGTAATCCATTTCCTAGTTTAATATGAATATTCAATAGGAATTCTAATTGGGTGGTCAAGTGACGGCAGAAATCCATGTACATTAACTTTTATTAAGTTCCCAACATTCACAAAGCATCCATAGCAACCTCAAGTTTATTAGATAGAGAATACCTAAAAACATTATGAATGCAGAATGCCTGCCAGCTTAATGACTAACACTTGCAATCTCCAGAATTTTAGATTACACCCTCTGCTTTGAAAATACATTCAGCTCTATATGAAAACTGGCAAAAGGAAGCAGCCAACAGCAGAGATCAGATCAGATTGGCTTCAGGATAGGGAACTCTCATCATATTGGAGTCAAACCAACCACACCTGCATACACATGTTCACAGTGAGAATTGAATGATGTCGTGAAAAATGGACCAAAGGTTCTAACATTCAAATGTTGCATCAGTATGAAGTATCATGCTGACATGTAAAAGCAATCAACATAACTAAATTAAATTTACAGTCAAAACAAAGACTAGCACCCAAAGGCTTGTCGAGCAATCCACAAAAGGAAAAGCCATATGGGTGGCAAACTTGCCCGTCAGGCACACCATGGGGCTGAACAGACCAGGAAGGTACAAAAGGTTGAAGTTAATGCAGACAAATCTATGGAAGTCTGCATGTTTGTGGCATTATAGTAATATCCTACAGCAGTGGTGGCATAACAAGCATTATTAATGTGGGGTTGTGTGACTATTCTAAACACATTTGAGCAGAAGCCTAAAAAGGCAATCCAGTCTGGACAAATCCCAGGTTCTACCTTAGGTTTACCACTCTCTTTCCTTCCCCTCTTGTGGTTGTCTACATCACTATATCATTGCAAACCTATCAAATTCAAAATTCATATTAGTGGAAATGAACGTGTTGCTCCAACAAACCAAGAAAGGATATTCATACACCGGTGACAGGAAATCCTAGTGCTCAACTGGATGATGAATATCCACCAGCAAAAGACCCCAAAGTATTTCATAGAATAAGTAATACTTTACTGTGGAGGAACACTTGGATGATTTATCACCATTATTCAAAATATCTAACATCCATAGATTTTTTTCCCCTAGTTGGTTAGTGGTTTGGGGGCCTGTGCCCTGAAACAAACTCCACATTCAGCATGCACACTGCACACAGGGTATGGAAAGCCAAGTAGGATCTTTCCGCAAACTCTTCTGAACCCCACTTAAGAGGCTGCCTAAACATTGCTAACCCTATCCAAAGGCCAAGGCTGTGCTTTTCCCTCCCTTTTCCCCCCCCCCCCCCCCCCCAAAAAAAAAAAAACAAATTGCTATCTTTCTGTGTGTTACTCATTGACAACCGAGGAGGCTTCTACAGGCTCTGACAAGAGAATTATTCGGATCAAAATGATGTTCCATGTAGCAGACTAGCAGCAAACAGATAGCTACTTGAGAGTGCTGAAATTATGATCTATTTGTAGCCTTCATCCCAAGACAACTTAAGCCTGAGAAACAGGGCCCAAAAATAGCAGTTGTCACAGTACTAAACCCAACACTGAATGACAACCCAACCAACCAATTAGTATCTGCATCATGCATGAACCCAACCTACTCCAATCTCACCCAGTCAACCCTTGAAAAACCCATAAGTAACAAGTTAGAACTAATCAGCTGGTGGAATTGCAGCTGAATGAGACACCATTGCATGGGTGGGGAAGGTAGGTTTGAGAACCTGACCATGGTCCATTGTCTAGATAGATCGCCTAGGTATTAAGAGTGGTAAAATGGGCCAGATAGCTTGAACACCAACAGGCTTTGCCATGTCCAAAGGGCCCAAATTACATTGCTGGAAAGGCAAATACCAGAATATGTGGATGGTGAAAGAGAGTAAAGCATATGAAAAAATTTTAAAAAATAATAATAATAATAAAGAAAGAAAGAAAGGAGGAAAGGGAAGCAAAGCAACCCAAGTGGCCTGTGCAAAGGGACAATCCCAGAGCACATGTAAGGTATCTACACAGAAGTACCAAGTCCAAGGGCAGCTGGCATCTTGGGTCATTTATAGCACTCCCTACATTTATTCATCAACAGGGAATCCTCTACAGGTCCAGAGAGGAATGTAATGAACCCTCCTCGGCCCGAAAATGCAAATAGGCTTGCAGTTAAGACATAGAAATGGAAGAGGCTTCTCCACATGACGGGTATAGCATAAGCATATTTCATCTGAAGTTAGAAATCATCAAACTGTTGACTATAGAGATATCTACTGATATATTGTATCGTAGGTAATATTGACATATCGACAATATCGTTGATATATCTAGCTAAACCAATACTCCATTACTGATAGTTACCAACATATCAAAATACTTTATCAAAGTGTAATGTGACTTGTACTTTTTTTTTTTTTTTTTTCTCTTCTTTCATGCTTTGACGATTGCCTTAACTTTGTTGACATCAGGGATTTAAGGCACAAATGTTGATTAATTTGGAAATCTATAATGGAAATAATTAATATTCTATCAAAAATGCAACAGTTATAATAAATCCTGCAGTTAAAACAATAGTTAAAATCAACTAAACTACAAATTTGAAAAACATTTTGTAAAATAATTAATAAGAATTGGAAATTTTGTTATAATCCAACACAGTGTAGTGAACTTATGTAATAGATTCTTCTTGAATTCCATTATTACATTATATTTAAAGTTAGAAAAAACTTTTGAACAGAGTATTAATTGTAGATGTATCAATTTGCTAAAAATAACATACTTGTTATCCTACTAAAATGGCACACACTATAACATAATAATTTTCAAACATTATAAATCTTGTCTACAGTTAGATACCACTTTTAAAGTTTCCAAATGTTAAAAATGACTTTTTCACAATTGGAAAAGAAAAATCACACATTTTAATCAAAATCAACATATGTTCCTCACTGTATTTGTATTCTAAGATACTGACATAATCCCATTATATCGACATTTAATCCTTGATGGGGAAAAAAAAATCTTGTAGTTTATATCCATTAAACATATTCAAAATTACATACTTGTTCTAATTCTTTCATCTTTCCACTAACAAGCAAGATGAATAGTTACAATGATAAAAATTCAAGATGAAATTCAGTGATGTAAACCAAAAAAAAAAACGAAAAATCATTGCACCTAAAAGGGTCTAAAGGTCATATAGGGAATTTCAAAGATGTCTAGAACCCACTTGGGACATTTCTTAGTCACATAAAGTGTTCGAGAGTCATACTTTGGTCACTTAGTTATCTTGTCTGGAACTGAAAGCTCAATGAGACTGAAAGGTCTGGTCCAAGAGAAGACGCGCGGATCAGCATTCTTACTAATTCTAGGGCAAAGCAAAGCAAAATCTACTCTTAAGGGATTCTGTTATTATTATTCAGTGGTTAAATGTTGTGGATCACTTGCCACCCCACCTGGCTGCCCTTTTCTTTGTTTTTTTTTTTTTTGGCTGCCATTTTTGTATTTAAAACTATTAATACTGTAGTGCCACTACAATAAGAATGGCCCAAAGTATGGAAAGGAACATGTAGTGGAGAATGTTGCACAAGAAGGGTTTGCTCCTTTACCACCTGTTAAAGTTAGCACTAGATCCTTGCATCCTTTTGAGAGGATATAAGCTTCTCCTTCAGGAATGGAGAACGATGCAGTAGAGCTGGATTGGTATGAGAAACGTGATAAGAAGTGCCAACCTTTGCTCAAAAAAGTGCACCCCAAGCTTGTGAAAGCCACATGTCAACCCCAACCAAAAAAATAATATAATAATAAACCAAATAAGTCCATTTGCATCATGAATGTCATGGCAAATAAACAAATTACCACCCATTATCAAGAAATAAGTGAACATGGTTTGAACCTACAGCAGTTTGTGTTAGATGGTCAAAGAGGTCAAAAAGGATTGAGAGGATACATAATTCTGGTCATCAGAATTGATGCTAATGCGAGAGATTAAAGATGTACATTGCGAATTGACGAGTGGCATTATTGAAATAAGATGTACTTTTGCGATATTTTTGTAAATTCACATTTTATTATTAGTCACGTGTTATATCCTTGTAACAGATCTAATAATTATAAGTGAAATTCTATTATAGAATTTCACTATAAATAGGAGTGAAGTACATGTAATAGGGATCAGTCATTCATTACTTCAAGAGAATTTTCTTATTTTCTGTCAAATACTAGAGAGAGAAAGTGAGAATATTCTAAAAGTGTGTGAGAAAGTTATTTCTCAGTGTACTGTTCCTCAATTTCTATAAGTGTAAATATTTTATTGTTATCAATAAAAATTATTTATTGTTTATAATTTGAAAGCTGAATTTGTCTGAAGCATCAACCAATGACAGATGTATATTATCAAAATATATATATCTATCATTGGAAAAACGGTTCTCGAATCCGATCTTATATATTTTTATATCAAAAATCATTCTTCCTCGTGATGTCGCCTCCCTTGGAACCGGAAATGGTTGTGACAGGACCATTACCGCTGCGTGTTCCTCGGGATCCGTCTCCGATGGCGACCGTGATCTTTTAGAGGTGACAGTTTGACAATAGAACTCTCTAGTGCAAATTACCATGGGTTCATGACCATCTTGCTACAAGATATAATAGATAGGGCCTTTTTGGAAACTAAAGCATAAGCACCTAAACGTGCTTTTTTTGAAAAGCATATTCTTACCTATTTCTCAAAAAAGCACCTAAAGTGTTTTTTTGAATCAAGTGACATCATGCTTCTCATAAAAGTACCTAAATGTTACCAAAAAAAAAAAAAGTTACTAGATCAAATGAGATCATACCTTTTGTTGATGATCAATCTCGAAGGGGAGGCTGCCGACCTCGATCTAAGCAACCTAACCCTTATGCTTTCTCCCGCTTATCTTTGCAAGGGCGAACTGACATCCCCTCGATCTTGACCCTGTCAGGCAGGGTTGCGGTCCTAGGAGTTCTTCCTCCCCTAAGAATGTTGTACTCGTGCTCTCTCCGCCTCGTAGGAAGGTAAGGGGACGTTGAGGAGGGCTTAACAACGCTGGTGCATTCACGACCCTGTCTCACAACGAGGCAAGGCGTGGAGAGGTCTCCACTGATATAATTCCCTTAGCTCGGCTAAGGATGCCCGCCTGGGGAGGCTGAAGGCCCTCGATGCGCGCCCTCACCCTCACCCTCCCTCGCAGTTAGAGCGGTGAGAGGCTAGTTGCTCTCGCCCTCCTTTCTCCACAAGATCGAACATTAGGGATTTAGTTTGGCAGCAGGGACAGAGGCTAGCCAGGGCGAAGAAACGCCTTCGCAAGGAGATAGGGTCGCCCCTTCGCCTTGACCTGGTCTATTTGGCAACCAGAGGCATGACATGTGGGCAACGCAGTGTAACCCCCTCGCTGCAACTATTGACCCGTCGCTTTGGGAGATGTGCATGCCTACAACCCTGGCATAAGTCCCAGGTCGAACATTTTAATGATAAGACCTAGGATATCACTTCCTGCCATACAAAACAGCCCGAATGGTATATACATTTTCGCGATAAGAAAATGGCAGAGAGCCAAGGCGCCCCCATTGGCTGCGCCTTGGCCTTTCTATTGACCATCTAGCTGTTTTACACCCACTATCCCCCCTATAAAAAGAGGAAGAGAAGGTCATTTAAGAGGATCCAACAACCAGAGTGAGGGGGAAGTAATTACGTGTGTTCCTACAAGAAGCCTATGATCCTAAAGTGGGGTCAACTGAGGCTTCTTTCGGCAAGTCGTGCCTCTAAGGTTGCCACTCCGACCTGCTTTGTTCCCCTTCCCCTTCCCCCATCCAATTTTACGCTAGGCAACCTGGTAGCTACTGCGACGGTGCCTCTTCCCTTGGTCGTCTCCATACGGCAAACCTCACGGTCGATTGAGCCTCCCCAGTTTACTTTGTGAACACCTTTTTTAGAAGCACATGAAAGTATAAGCATAAGCCCACCCAAACAAGGCCATAACCTATGTGCTCTATTTTACAAACTTATTTCTCCGCAAGTATTTAAGGAGGTTCATATACAATATATCTAGAGATGTTGATTTACAAGTTATTAATTCAGTTCTAGCTTATAAAATATTAAATCAAGTAACAAATCAAACATGAGATAATTATCATTGTTTTTTTTTTCTTTTATGTACTAAACTCAAAGAAAAAAATTAAAAAAAAAAAATGATTTTTGAAAATAGAAAACACTTAAGAAAATAGTTTAGTATTTTAGTTTAAAATTTTAAGTTTGAAAAGGTGGTTATGCAATAGTTAGAGAGGGACATGGGGTATGGTGGTTATGGGAGAGAGAGATCGCCCTATCCACTTACATCTTGCATTTTAAATCACTGTTTTGTCCAAATAAATATCAAAGATTGGAACATGTTTATATTGTTAAAAGGATTATTTTTGTAAATTCAATGAGTAGAGAAAAAGGGAGACACCAAAGAAAGTTTTCCCTTTCTATCATAGTATAGATAAGAAATATAATTATAATTGCTAATAAAAAAATTTCAGAAAATGAGCCTAAAAGAGAAGAAATGTAAAGTCCATATTTTATGCATACCACATGCCAATCTTCCGCCTGCATTGCCAGTGGAAAGGCTAAGTTCATGCCCACCTACAGATACATAACAAACAGGAAGTGAGGAGGGCAAAAAATAATAATAATAATAAATAAATAAACAGATAATGAGGCAAAACAAAGTAAGTGATTAAGGCATTAAAATGAAATAAGGTTGGCAAACACACCAGAACAAGTTGCTTCCACAAGTACTGGTGAAAGTTTCAGCCTAAGTGCAAACTAATAAATAGAGAATTTTACCCTTTCCAAGGTCATCTTCAAGCTCATGAACCACCAACGCTCTTCCAATAACCGCATTAGGTCCACCTAATGGAATCTGCAAATTTGATTAAAATTTGAGAAAACGCACTACTAAGGAGTAGAGAGAGAGAGAGACCTAAACAACATAAAATGAGTTTAGAACCATGTTGTCACAAGGAAAACATTCAAATAACAAGAACAAAAAAAAAAAGATTTTCAAGCTGTACCTGGTTATCTACAATTGTTGCTTCAGCCACCCCTGTGGTCCAGTAAGCAATATATATATAAAATAAAAAAAATAAAAAAAAAATTAAAGAAATCGTTGCACAGAAACATGAAAATTAAAAAATTAAAAATAAATAGTGTAAACTTAAATACCATCGGCATTAGCAACTATGTTTCCCAGGTCACCCGCATGACGGATATCATCCTCCGGAGCACCGTGTGTCATCTTGTTAGGATTGAAATGTGGTCCTATTATTTAAAATTTAAAAATTTTGTATATATATATATATATTACATCGAGCAAGCATCGGAATTAATATCTTCGTCAATTGAAACACAATAATAACCAAAAGTCCAAAACTATAACAGTTCAAGCTTGAAATGGAAATCAAGTCAACCTGTTGAAATGCACCCATTTGTTGTGTCGCCAAACTCATGCTGCACAAGGGAATAAGAAAAAATTAAAAATAAAAAATAAAAAAAAAACCTCGGAATTCAAAAACCTTACAATATATACATCCACAAATAATAAAAGGAACACTCACTAGATGGAACCCATGAAGCCCAGGAGTAAGTCCAGTAACACGAACATTCACAGTCGTGGGACCTATTGACAGTACAAATCAATTGAGAACAACCAATAATCCTCCATTTGGTTGCCGATAAAACTGAAGGGAGAAACAAAAACAGAAAGAAAAGAAGAAAATAGAATCTTAAATCTTAGATGTTTTCTTCTGGATTACAAACAGTAAAATACTCATATCAATTAAGCCAAATAGTTCTATTAGGCTCAGTTCAATGGAAGTTTCTATGTTTTCAATTCCCAAATAGTGGAAGTATGAAACACCCGAGACTTAAAATTTCATTTTTCTTGTCTTTTCCTACATTTTCTCGACAACCAAAAGCAGCCTAAAGAACAATTTCAAGTTTTAGAAACAATTTCATAATTTCACACTTTACAGTACAATACAGTTCACAATCCTAGTACCCATTTACAGTACAACTAGATTATACTTCTTACTTTTTCTACATTTTCTTAACACTCTGAATAACTCCCATTTGGTTGCCAAGAAAACTGAAGAAATGGAAAAAGACATGTATAAAAAAGTTTACAATAAATGTCTTAGCCTCAGTGGAGGCTTCTGTTATCTCAAGACCTTAATAATAAAACTGTTAATATTAAATTTCCAACTCCTCTTCTTTCCTTACATTTTCTTAACAACCAAACGCATCAAACAGAAACACTAAAATTAAAAGCAGTGTTTGATTTCTTTTCAATAATTGTTTTCCATTTCCAGATTTATAACAAAAATATGAAGATTTCATTTTTTTTTTTTTATTCTTTATTGACTGAAGCTAC
Organism: Hamamelis virginiana; assembly: GCA_017140935.1. Lineage (NCBI taxonomy): Eukaryota > Viridiplantae > Streptophyta > Magnoliopsida > Saxifragales > Hamamelidaceae > Hamamelis > Hamamelis virginiana. The sequence continues at coordinate 2,942,433 of JAESVK010000152.1, read as the reverse complement.
CTTTGTTTGGTTAAATCCAATTAGTTCATCGATGGTCGGCAAGTATGACAGCAAACATTAAGCATAAGTAAAATAAAATAAGCAGTGATACCCTTGGAAGTACGAAGGGAATGTTACTAATGAAACATGTAGGACACTAGAACCTATTGAGGAATTCCTTTTCATCTTAAATTGAGGACCTGCTCTGTCATCTTCCTGCTCTCTCATTGAATCATCTTACTGGCTGAAAAAAAAAATACTTATATTCACTTTTCTCCTATCTCTTGTCCCGTACAAGATCATGCAAAAGAGCAAACGGAGGAGTAAGCGGATGGGGAAGGCTTGTAGACTCGTACTGCTGAACAACACGTTTCCGTCTCAAGTGCGGGGATGAGATAGGCCAGTCAGCAGGTAGAACAAAAGATAGGCAAGAGAAATCTCCTCTTCTTATATTTTACAATTAGTCGACTTTTATGTAACCTCAAAATGGCTACTTTTCCTAAAATTACAGAAGTTTTGGTCATTTTCATTTCCATTTTCATATACTCAGACATCTTTCATGTATTCTTCCTGAGAATTTTGGGAAGTTTAAACCCACGTTAATAGAAATCAAACCAAACATGCCATTAAGTTCTTCACTTTCCTACATTTCTTCACTAGCCAAACTCAACGTAAATAAACAATGTAGAATTTCACAGTTAATCGAAACTAGGATTATAATTAAATATATTTTCCTTTATAATATTTTGTCAAAACTACCACCAAAATCCTTATTCAGTCGCCGAGACAACTGACCAAAAACTAAAGAAATACAAACTTTAAATCTCATGTTTTATGTTGTTTTAATTTTCAAACAGTTGTAGTATGCTCAGTGAAAGCTTCAACTTTCTCAAGTCCTAAACAACAAAACCTTGATGAGGACTTCAATTTTCTCCCGTAGTACCACATTTTCTCGGAAACCAAAAGTCTAAAACGTCAATTTCTTTTCTTTTCCTACATTCTCTCAACAACCAAACTCGGCATAAAAAAACTGTTTCAGATATCCATTTCACGGCACAGTACAATTCACAGTCGTCCGACTCCTTTCCTGCATTTTCTCTGTATACCAGTATACTACTAGTCCACTACCTTTTCTTTGGCAGCCGAGAAAACTGACGAAAATGAAGAGAAAAATATAACTTTTAACGCCTCTTAACTCTTAAGCTAGGTTTCTACTTCCTCATGTCCCAAGCAATGAAACACCCAAGAATCAAGACCCCAATTTCATTTCCCATTTCCCATTCCCTACATTTTCACAGCAACCAAACACAACCCAAATGAAAACAGAGTAAAGCTAGGAGAAAACAGACCGTCGTCTTCTTGGCTTAAGGTGACAACGCCTTCAACCTCTGAATTTCCCTTGAGGACGGCGACGGCCTTCTTGGTGGCGGCGACGACGGAGAAGGGCTTTGGTGCGACGGCGAGGGCTAGGGATTGGCGCGTGGGTTTGAGAGAGAGACCGAGAAATGGAGAGTGAAGATGTGAATGGGGTTTAGGGTTTGGAAAGGAATGTAGAATGGAATGGGATTGGGTAACGGAGAGGATGATGGTTTGAGCGGCCATGGCTACTATTGCGGCTTGCATTCGCTGTGGACGCGAGATGATGAGGTATCTGATAACGTTCGAGTTTCTAGTCACTTCTCCGATCTCACACTCTCTCTCTCTCTCTCGCGTACACGATCGATCGCTGTGGGGTCCGTCCCAAGTTTGGCAGTTGCGAGTCTAGAGTGCTGCTAGAGTGAATTTGACTGCTGCGAACCAATTACCCTTTAGGTTCGGTTCCCATTCGGCCCAATGTGCATCAGCCCAAACCAATATATTCATCAATAATAAAAGGGAGCGGATATTGCAACCACTTGCAACTCTAAGTCCACCCCTATTTTAGGTACATCTTAAGCATCTCCAATGCAAAGCCAAATTTGGCACCCCAAAAAGAACTAGTTGATGCCAAATTCTAAGCTCAAATGCTAAATTTGGCACTGCTTGATGCTATAAAGCCAAATTTGGCATCAACTAGTGCCATTTGGGCTTAGAATTTGGCATCAGCTAGTGCTTTTTGAGGTGCCAAATTTGGCTTTTGCATTGGAGATGCTCTAATAAGTTATAAATAAACCCTATTCTTTTCCTAAAATAACCCCAACCCCAAATAAATTTGAATACAAGTGTTATCCCCACCCTAATCACAAATAATGTCACTCTCGTCTCCCTTGCTCTCTCACGCCGGCCACCCTCTCTCCTTTCCCTATTTCTTATGTCGGTCGACCGCCTCTCTCTCTCTCATCTCCCTTTCTCGTCTCCCTATCTCACTCGTAAGTTTTTCAAAATTCCGTGCTGTTAGGTTACGCAGAACCTAACAATCTGTAATTGTTGCGTAGAAGACGACCTAGTAATTTGAGAATGTTATGTTGCATCTAACCTAACAAAATTAATTTGTTAGATTGGTTTTAACCTAATACATAATGAATGTTTTTTTTTTATTTGTTGCATTGGTTGCAACCTAACTAAGTGTTTATGTTAGATTGTGGCTAACCTAACATTTCGTAAATGTTAGGTTGCCTGCAACCTAACAAACACGTTTGGTTAGGTTGTAAGCAACGCAGTAATAGGAAAGGTTTGGTTGGAAGTGTGAACCATTGGGGAAACTCAATACAATCCACATTAGCGGAATTGGATTTTTGAAAAAGAAAATGAGTCGCCACCTTATTTTTAAGGAATAAGGAAACTATAAAAAAATGTTTTATTTTATTCAAATCAAAACAACTTCATATTTTTAGGAAATGCAAGATCAACGACCAAAGATGAATTCGGTATTAAGTTATAACGTGGGAGGGTTCCAAGAAAGATCTTGTAGGCACCCACTTCACCCTAATCAAAGGTCTCTTAGTTTACTTGGGCTATTTAAATTATTATGTACATAACTCTTACTAACTAAAACAAATAATAAATAAAAATCAAACAAAATCCTAAAAACCTAGGACACTTAGTATCCTAGGGCAGACTTGAGCTCTATTAGCGCCTACGTATCTTACTAATTTCTTAGTAAGCTTTAAAGTCCACGTAGTTCGAACTAACATAGTACTCATCTTATTGTAGGGAACTACATTCATGCAAATCTTTATCTAAAGGTTTATCTTTCAATAATCCAACTCATTTAAAACTCAATTCTATAGAGACTTTATTTTGTTGTAAAACTCTTTATTTCAAAAGATATCTTTTATTTAAAATAGGATTCTTATCCAAAAAAGAATATTTGATTTTGAAGACAACTTTTTCAAAGAGTTCAATTTTATAAAAACAACTCTTTTTCAAATAGTTTGATTTTAATAAAAATAACTTTTTTTTCAAAGAGTTTGATTTTGATAAAAACACTTGAAAACAGAATTTTATTTACAAACAATTTTATTATTGTATGCTTTAATTTGCTTTTATTATATGGGTTTTTTAGTCATAGGTCCTTCATATTAGAAGTTTGGACTATTAGGTCCAACGAAAAAAGTGCTAACCCATTAGGTCCTCGCCAAAATTTGCAAACAAGATTACCCTTTATAAAACAAGTTACATGCATTCCAAAAAAAAAAAAAAAAAAAAACCACAATTCAAAAATATAGCTACCCACACGGCAAGATCCCTAGAATAGGGATCATATCTATTTCAAAAAAGAAACAAAAGCTAAAGAAATGAGTTATAGGCACTCTACTCGTGGGAGAGATGCAATTATTGGGACTTCTTTTTCAAATCAGTCTTTCCAGTTTGGTATCTCCATCTTATGTCGATCCCCTGCCTTATCTTCTATTACGCCTCTCTCTGTTCCTAGCCCTCCGATAAACTTGATTGTGTTGCCTTATTTTATTGGTTCAGGCCAAAGAAGAAGGGATTTAGACCTAGGAGAGATCACACTTTCAGATGATTGTTGTAGATCATAAGGAACTTTTTGAAAAAAATGGTGAAATGGGAGTGGTCTACGATTAGGATTTGAAATCTTATGCCTGGTTCGCTGGGTTCTACCAGAGCAAAGCCCAATTATAAAATCTACTTAGGAGCTTTGATTTTCACAATTTTTTTAGAAATATTATAATCAACACATATACAATTGGGGTTTAGATGTTGGAGTACTACTCATCTCGCCAAAGCTTTTTGGAAAAAAATATGTTAGCTTTTTAAACCTCTAAACTAATAAATTTCAAGTTTTTTCATAAATTTTTACATTCAGCCAACATTACATATGCTACGAGAGAACTCACAAATGTATTTGGATTTTTGTGTTTATTTGAATTAAATGTCATAAATTTTGGATTGTTCACTGTTGTCCCAAGTAATATAACCCTAGAGGGGGGTGAATAGGGTTTTGGCAAACTTATAGCAAATATTACTTAATAAAATCAAGATCCAATTAATTTTGCAAATATACAAGTAAATAAAACTTAATTGGAAGAGAGTAGAGAAAAAAGAAATCGAACACAATATTTTAACGTAGTTTGGTTTCCGCTTATGTCCACGCCTCAAAAGCGCCGCTTGAGGATTCAATTCACTATCACAAGGATGCTCCTTCCGGTAGAGAAACTTTTACAAAGACAAGAGCTAATAACTCTTCTTCACAAGCTTGGAGTTACTCACAAACTCCAAACTCAACAAGGGTCAAACACCACCCTTAGCTCACAAGATATAAATAAGTGGGAGTGTGTTACAATAATTGCTTTAAGAAGCTGATTCACACAAGTACAAGCTCAAACTAATGGCTTATCAAGAGTTTAACAAAGATGGCTCAAGAATTTATCACAAAGAAGGTTGAACAATGAATGCACAAATGAATGCTCTTAATCTTTTTTGGATTGATAGACATAAATGAGAGTAAGAGGGGTATTTATAGTGCATTTGGTCTCAAATGACCGTTGCAAGTCTTACAAATCTGATGAGGGTAGATGAGAACATTAAATGCTCCATTTTCTATAAATAGAATTAGTTGTTTTGAGTTGCAAGGAAGAATTAGTCGACTAGTCAAACAAATTAGTCAACTAGTTTAGCATGTTTCAAAATATTCAAAGTTCTCAGGCTCGATTAGTCGACTAGCCAATAAGTGTTAATCGGCTAGTTTAGAATAAAGTGTTTACATAGCTTTTCTCGAGCTTGATTAGTCGACTAGTCAACAAGTGTTAATCGGCTAGTTTAGAATAAAGTGTTTACATAACTTTTCTCGAGCTCGATTAGTCGACTAGTCACTATGTTTAGTCGACTAGTTTATGTGCCTCAGAAAACATGCTTACTGCATCTATGATTAGTCAACTAGTCTATGTGTTAGTCGACCAGTTTTGTGTTTCTCAAAAACAGGCTTATTGTATCCACGATTAGTCAACTAATCCATTTGTGTTAGTCGACTAGTTTTGTCTGAAAGCCAATTTTTCAAGGAAAAACAAACTAGATTAACTACCAACCTTTAGACTTGTTCCCTTTAAGTTCAAAAACAATTTTTGACAAGATTCAAACCCATTATAACTATTCTAAATGATATATGCCATTGCATTATGAATGAAAAGATTTTGTCTTGAGCCGTGCAATGTTAAACAAGTGAGATACCTTACATATATTTCCTAATACATTAGAGATAAAAGCTTGACTTCAGTTTGATCTTTATAATACTTTTCTATGGGCACAAACACATCAAGATTGCTTTGAGATATGTTGATGAACTCCAAAAGACATTGTCTTTGAGTCTAAGGAAGCAAACACTTAACTAAAAGTTAGTGGCTTAAGTAATGTTCAGTTATCATCAAAATGTGGTCAATGAAAGTGACCTTAGGGCTAACAAATTTTTTCTAGAACGTTGGCAATAAAATCACATATGTAAAGGGATGAACACACATATACATTTGGGTGTTGTTTAGTTTCTTACTTGTTTGAGACTTTAAGTTATGTATCTTCGTATAAATATGTATTTGCAATTTTATTGGTACCTTTAGTCAGAAAAATTTGATTTTTTTTTTGTTTTTTCAGAAATTTTATAAATAAACACATATACAATCTGTAATTTAAATGATAATTTATTTGTTTGAATTTCGGCATCTCATATAAATTTGTGTTCATGCTTTTATGTCACTGGATGCTCGTATAAACTTTGTATTTATGCTCATATATTTTTTCATAAAATATATATATATATATATATATATATATATATATATATATATATATATATATATATATTTGTTAAAAAACATTGTGTTTTCTAACTTTTACAGAAAATATATATGTTTTTTGTATGAAATTTCAAATATTTTATATTTCTAAATAATTCAAATTTAAAATTGAGATAAAATAAAAAAGATTCAAAAAGGAATTAAGGATTATTAACAAAATTAAATGTAACGGGACTAGTTTAGTCCTAAAAAAAAAAAGAATTTGACTTTTATCTATTAATGGTAACCTGTAAGGACCCCACGTGTTAGTACTTTTTTATTTGGACCTATTAGTCTAAGTGCATGTTTGGCACAACATTTCAAAACCTCTAAATAGGCTTCCAAGTCTCAAAAGGCCTTTTCAAAAAATTCACATGTTTGGTGGGCCTTTCCCAATGAGCTTTTAAAGAAATGACTTCCCGTGGAAGTTCATCCTACGGAAGCCACTATGACTTGCTTTTCCAAATCACGTTGCGGAAATGTGGATAAAAAATTGGAAGTCTCCACTTTGTCCCCTAAAATGAATACTTTTTTGTCCATCTTGCCCTTACTCGTCACTCTATTTCACCCATGATTTCTATTTCTCTCTCTCTCTATATATATGTTGGGCATATTCTTTCTTTTTTCTTTTGACGAGAATCATGACCACATATATCGTCTTGGAGAAACAAATCAAGATACTGATTTACTGGTGCATAACAAAGAGAAGCATAGTTATTCTCATAATTCTAGTTAAAATGAAAAGTGCCTATTTTTTTGGGCTCTTAGTTTGTGGACTTGTGATGCAATAATATAATAAAATATGAAAAGTAATATTGTCAGTAACAAACTAACTTTTCATATTTCTTATAGCCTGTTTGTTTTGAGGGGTGAATGGGAGGATGGAAAAGTGAAAAGGAAATGGGTTTTTGGGTGTGTTTGGTATGGGAGGAAGGGAAGAAGGGACGAAAGAATGGAAGGGGAAATAGAGGGAACCGCTGACAATCTTTTTCCGCCCAAATTTGGGCAGACGAAAGGAGGGAAGGGACTGGAGAAATTTCATGATACCTGAAAATATATTTTTGTCCTATATATTTTAACAATAATCCACAGTTGCCCCTATCTATATTTTATATCTTCAGCCCCTGTCTTTACTTTCTAGAGAGAGAAAGGTTTCCAAACAACAACATAGAAGACCGACCTGTTGTGCGTTGGTTCAGCTCAACGGAAGGGCGCCGATCTACGCTACTCCAGGTATGTTTTCTGATCTTCAATGCTAATCTCTCTCCTATTTTTTTCCCAATCGTCTACAAAGTTTTCTTGGTTGGTTGTATTCCTTTCATAGATCTAGATCTCTCTCTTATTTACAGCTTGGTTTCACATTGCATAGATCTGAGAATCTTGTGGAAATTTGATGTATAGATATGTGTGTATATATATAGTTCTACACATATTCTAGATATTTTTTTTTCACATAAAAACAATCGATATATGTTGATAGCTAAATGGGTTAGTGCGCGCAGCATCACAGATGCTTATATGAAGTTAATCGCACCACGATTAAGTCTTACCAGTATGATAACAAAAAAAATGGGGAAAAAAGGTTTTTTTTTTTTTTTTTTTTTTTTTTTCTTTTGCAAACCAAATAAAAAATTTATTGGCACAATCATGAATTCTGGTATCTGATCCTAAATCACTAATGATGTTTGTCTTTGGAATTCTTGGGAGCTGAAGGGGATCCATAATCTTAGGACAGAGACCATTGCTCCTCAATGACTTGTGAACTAGTTTAGAGCAGAAACTTAAATAGTTTTATAATATATTAGTAATTTGGACCCTGCAGAGAAAGATTGCATTTTGCCCACCATGGTAAACATCAAATCACTATTAATGATCGTAACAATACCCATAAGGTTCATTTTTGTTATAAATTCCCTAGACGTTTCTGTGCCTATATAAATTGGTACCAGTAAAGGGTCCAAGTGTATACCCATTCACTTGTAGTATCATAGTTCACAAGGCCATCTTTCCTTAACAAATTAAAGCATGGCATCAACGCGCCAATGGCAATGCATCTGCATAGCTTTGTTCATTTTTGGGGTTTGGATTTCTCATGCTATTGCCCGAACATTTAGTGAGGCATCTATCCGTAAGAGGCATAAACAATTGATGGTTGAGCATGGGTGTGTATACAAGGATGCTGTAAAAAAAGAGATGCGTTTCCAGATATTTAAGGCCAATATTGATTATATTGACTCTTCCAACAGTGTTGGAAACCGACCCTACAAGTTAGGCATAAATAAATTTTTAGACCTTACTTAGGCTCAGTTTCGTTGTGAGTAGGAATGTAGGACTGTAATTGAGTCTAATCTATCAAATAATATATTGTTCAAACTTGTTTAAGGAATTGATAAGTTTAAAAAAGTTGAAAATTTTATTTATCTTGTGAGGGAACTTATTACTCTTTTATTGACTATCTTGAGCTGAATTGGAGTGTTAGGTATACCATATGTATATGTTGGCTAATTCGACTGACAAAAGCCAGTGTATGTGATTGAACTCAAGCCAGTAATCCCTGAAAGCTCAGTGACTACATCAAGCTCGAAAGTAACGCAACCTCTCGGTAACATCAAGTACTCAAGCTTGTTTTGTATTCCATTTTGGTTTAAATTCCTAGGAAGGTAAGTTCGACATAGTTCCTAGGTTGGCGATATGACCATAGGTGATTTAAATTGCCCCAATCACCTTAGTTTGATCCTTATATGCACATAAGTCATTTTCCATTGAAAATCATTTAAATTTGGCTTATGAAACATTTTGGATCGATCCGGCATTTTTGGTAGGATCGATCCTATTTGTGAACTGCAGAAGAGGATCGATCCAGCATCCGTGACCAGATCGATCCTAGTGGCAGAGAACTTTGGATCGATCCGGTCATTTTTGCAGGATCGATCCTCTCGTATTTTTCAGCCTTAAGTGTTTCAAAATTCGTAGTTTCTCTCATTCTTTCAGAAGTTGAAACCTTAGGTTATGCTGCTACTATAAATACAACATGTCTTGGTCATTTGGTGGTACGTGAAATGCTTTGAAAAGGCTCCCAAGTTAGAACCCTAGGTTTCACTTGCATTTGGCTTCACTCTCACTACAACTATGCATACTTAGTCCTTATGACCTGCATTCATTGTCATATGCATAGTTACTTATAGCTTGGCTATACAAAACCCCATACTTCGGTTGTGGTTAACGGTGGAGTTCCGTTGAACGGTGGATTTCCGTTGTGCATCGTGGATAGCGGTGTGTGGAGCTAGGTTTGTGGATTCAAACGGTGGAAGCACTGTGAAAGCTGCGTGGACTCGCAGGTTGCTTGTCAAAGAAAGGGATTCTACTGGTTTGTGGATTCAAGCGTCTTTGTTGGTAGTTTTTACCTTTCTTGTATTGTGATGATTATTTCATAGTGATTTCTGTGCTCCCGAGGTTTTTTACCCGTTAGGGTTTTCCTCGTATATCTGGTGTTATATTGTGTGATTGCTTATGTTTCATAACCATCAACTGATCACCATTTAATGGTTGGGTAATTAAAATCAACCTTTTTAATTAAGAAATTGTTTCCTCAGAATTTCA
>JAESVK010000152.1:2901555-2932635 GCA_017140935.1 Hamamelis virginiana | reverse complement strand
ATTAAAATCAACCTTTTTAATTAAGAAATTGTTTCCTCAGAATTTCATGGAGAAGTTTAATTTAAAAAAATTGAAAGGGTTTTGTTACACCAAAACCTACAGGCAGGGCGACTGGAATGCTAGCCATTAACTACACCAAAACCAGTTAAGAAGAAAAGGAGAAAAGAATCATTCCAGCCATTCCAGTTTTTTTCCAGTATGCTAGTAAATAGTATGTGATTAATTTTAAAGGGAAAATACACTTTGCACCCTTGTATTAAGGGCCAAAAACACTTTGCACCCCTGCACTTTAAAAGTGAACAATTAACCCCCTGCACTTTCAAAATTTGGCATAAGGGCTTACGGTGGCTTACGGTGTTTAATAATATTGTGATTTTACTAATATACCCTAACCCCTCCGTTGTTACCTTACCTTTGAAACTTCAAATCCCACCTCTCTCTCTAATTCATGGCAAAAGCCATAGATTTCTCACAAACTCAGCACATAGTTCTTCACTTTGTTTTGTTTCATCTAATTTTGACCCAAGTCAAAGCCTTCCCATTTACAATCACAGCAAGACCCATTAAATTTCCTCTATTTTCCTGCTCATGTTCAACGACCAGATTTGAACCCAATAAATAAATAAATCATTGGTTATATGCTGTTTGTCTTGCTTTTGAAGAGTTGTATAAGTGCATGATTGGATCACCTATGGGCTTTGGTATTATTCTTCAAATTTTAATGCCCCAATTAATCTCGGTCTTGGCGACTTACCAGAAGGTTGCGTTGCTTTGGTCCTGACCCACTTGGACCCATCGAAGATCTGCAAATTGGCAAGACTCAATCGGGCGTTTCACGGTGCTTCCTCTGCCGATTTTGTATAGGAATCGAAGCTGCCGTCCAATTATCGGTTCCTTATTCAGAAACTGTTTGATGGGTTCCCAGAAAATTTGTGCAAGAAAGAGATTTACGCCCAGCTGTGTCGGCTTAATTCTTTTGATGATGGCACCAAGGTTTTTTTTTCCCCCCCTTATGTTATGTTTTATTTGGTTGTTGAGAAAATGCAATAATAAAAAAGAAATTGAAGTTGAATATGTAAGTTTTCATTGTTTGGGTCATGGGAAAACAAAAGGCGAGCCCAATACGAAGTATTTGACTTTGTAATTACTTAGAAATAAGATTCAAAATTTTTCGTTTTTTTTCCTATGTTTTCTTGGAACCCAAACAGAGTACTTTTGTTGTTTGAGCTTCAAAAATTTTGAATTTTCATGTATGACCCGAGAAAATTAATCCCAATATAATGATTTTAGCTTAGTTGTAATGAATTTTTCACTATTTTTAGACCTAAAAATTGTAACTTTCTCTTTTATTTTTCTTCTATTTTTCCTCTGTTTTCTCGTAAACCAAATAAAGAGTTTGGAAATCCATCGATTGCATCATGCTAGTTTTGTTGTTTGACCTTTGTTTACTGATGATATTTTGATATTTTATTTTGGTTTCTGCAGAAAGCTTGGTTGGATAAGACTACAGGTGGTGTTTGTTTGTCAATTTCTTCAAAGGGGTTAGCGATTACAGGAATAGATGATAGAAGATATTGTTTACATATTGGAATTCAATGGAAATGCAAAAGTTTGTGTGTAATTGAGTTATGATTCTGATTTTATTTTATGTCCGGGTGCTATGAAAATGGAGGATATATTTTTTTGTTTAGGTGGTGAGAAAATGAATGAGAAAAAAGAGGGGGAATGGCAACCAATCGCAACCAAATTGATGATGGAACAAGAGAAATGGTCATTTCCGTCATTTTACGGGCAAAATATAGTCACGTGATGGAATGTGACAATTGTTCCGTAAAAAATATAGACGACCAACTAACAGAAGGGACCAATTTGCCAAATTTTATAAGTGCAAGGGTCAATTGTTCACTTTTAAAGTGCAGGGGTGCAAAGTATTTTTGGCCCTTAGTACGGGGGTGTAAAGTGTATTTTCCCCTAATTTTAAAAGACCCCCAAATTATTTCATTTCTTAATTGTTCAACTGTTAGTCAACAACTTGCCTTTTAAAGTTTTTTCAATTGGTGAACTCCTGCTATGTAGTCAATTGTTCTGTTTTTTTTTTCTTTTTTCTTTTATTAAACAAGTAAAAAGCCATGCACTCTCTCTAGCAATAGTTGCAACCATTTTTTTTGGTTTATTATTCCCAACCTTTCGATTTATCACATCTTGTACGTCGTCATCTTTCTTCATTACTTATTAGTCATACTCACATCTCTCCCTCTCTAACATACATGCTATACATAAATTATCCCATTTATTATTGATTTAGTGCTCTCTCTCACATATTGGTTAACAACTTGCCTAATCCAGAACTAATTTGATAAAGTAGATATTATTTAGTAGTCTTTGCAAGAACAATCTCCATCATTATTATGGGAGTTGAAATGGATTTTTACCCAAATTATACTAGGTAGTAATATACTACCAAGTTTAAATTGAGTGTTATGGATTGGAACTTTTTTTTTTCTTGACTTCCCTACCAAAAAACACATTGGGGAAGTTTTCCTTATAATAAAACAAATGGGTTCTTGTCTTTACAAATTGAAATTTTCACTGGAAATTTTCTGTTTTGAATAGGAATTGATGATATTATACTTCTCTATACTTTATTGTGGTCTCATGTTTTCGCACACTGGTTATAATGTTGTAATTGTTATCTTTAGTCATCATTTTATGGTGGAACGTGTTTAATCATATTTACAACTTGACATAATTACTCGATAAACCTTGTACAATTTATAACTATGTGTTTGTATATTTTTCCTGTAATTTTTTCTGCTATCTCATTATTCTTGATGTTCTGATTGAACAACACTTATTCCCATGCCTTTGTTTTCTATTTTTAAGATGTTCAAATTTATTGCGTGTGTGCCCCAAAGCCCTATTATTTAGTCGAATGGTATTTTAGGATAGCGCGCACTTGAATACTAGTACTTTTTAACTTTTTTTGTTATTACTCATTTAACACAAAAGCATATTACTATTGCAATTGCCACCTAATTCCAATTTTTTTTCTTTTTGTTTTTTCTCATTTAAACTGAAGTTTGGCAATTTACTTATGATAAATGAATTTGAATACTCTCTATTTTAGCAATCTTTTACTTTATATACTTAAATGAATATAAATATATAGTTTTAAACATGTATGAATCTTGTTTAGATGTAGTAGTTGATATTTTAGTTCTAATAAAGACTCAAAATTTTTTCATTCTCGTTATATGAACTTTTTTTTTCCCAAATCAGATATACCTGGATAGTGAAGATAGTTGGGAAGGGGAATGTCAAGAAAACTGTAAACTAAATTGTGAAGAGGAAAGGGAAGACGAATTAGGTGAACATATTTTGCAACTTTTAAATAATTGGGAACGAACCCGTTGTATGGCTGTAGTTCAACTTGTTTGCTATATTGTTTATGCACTCTACTTAGTTGGAGCAATATGCAATTCACATATGGTGGATCGGTCATTACAAAATAGGGGAGAAAACGAGAGTGTTAGATAATAACTAATGAGACAACTTACATCGAATAGTGTTACATGTCGTGACATACTACGTATGAGACCATATGTATTTGCAAAATTGTGTGAGTTACTTCGAGGTATAGGCCGTCTCCGTGATAATAAGAATGCTCTTGTTGAGGAACAAGTTGTTATATTTCTCCATCTAATATCACATAATGTAAAAAATCGAGTGCTACAATTATACTTTCGCCGATCCGGTGAGACCATAAGTCACCATTTCCATGATGTTTTAAGAGCGATCATTTCTTTAAAAGATCAATTTCTAAAGCAATCCATTGGTTCAGAGGTCCCTCCACAAATACTCAATAACAGTAGATTTTATCTATATTTCAAGGTAAAATATAGTCCTACGTACACCACTTGCATTTTCATCCAAATTATTATTGTTTTATGTACACAACAATTGAAAAGGTATAACCATTTCAGGATTGTGTTGGTGCAATCGATGGGACTTATATTCGTGTAAAAGTATCTCCACTTAACGCACCAAGATACCAAGGGAGAAAAAATTATCCAACACAGAATGTGTTGACAGCATGTTCATTTGACTTGAAATTTATGTTTGTCTTGTCTGGTTGGGAAGAGACTGTATTTGACTCGCGAATACTAAAAAATGCTTTAACTAGATTTGTTAAATTACTCATCCCACATGTAAATTAAGTTATAAATAATTTTTTTAACTTATAACTCATATGACAGTTGCTGAAATCCTTACTTAGTGCCTTATTCCTTTTTAGGAAAATATTATCTAATAGACGGGAGTTATATGTTAAGAAGTGAGCTCATTACTCCATATAGAGGTGTTCCTTATCACTTGAAAGAGTATTCAGCACGTGCTCCTGAAAATGCCAAGAAAATTTTTAATCATCATCATTCATCCCTACGCAATGTAATTAAGAGAGCCTTTGGAGTACTTAAGAAACGATTTCCTATAATTGGAAGTGGATCAGAAGCTCGTTACTCAGTTGATACAGTTACAAAAATGGTGTTAGCTTATATTGTATTGCATAATTATCTCATGGGTGTTGATCCTGATGAAGGGTTAATTGCTGAGGTTGATAGGGAGCTAATAAGCAGAATTGTAAGTGGTGAAGAGGCTTTTGCTAGAAATAATAATGATGATGACTTTAGTCAAGGAGTAATTATTAGGGACAATATTGCAACTAGCATGTGGCAGGACTATATTGCTAATCGGTTATGATGTTTCTTATTAATAATATAACATTAATTTAATGTGATCGAACTTATTATGGTTTCTAAATGTGTCATGTATTATATGGTAGTGTTTTATTTTATGTTTTAACTTGTTTGTAATAAGTGATGGTACTGGACCTTTTTTACTTTATTGGTAGTGTTTTACTTTATTGAGAATGAACTTATTATGATTTCTAAATATGTCATGTACTATATGGTAGTGTTTTATTTTATCTATTCTACCTGTTTATAATCCATATTTTGCCTTGCATGCAATATTCTCTTATATATGTTACTATTTACATCTTTTTGTATGTATAACATTTACATGTGTTGAAAACACTTGTTACTTAATTTAGTGTCGTTCTTAACATGCAATTTGAAATGGGTAAAAAAGCAAAGAACAATGACAATGCTGAAAGCAGTAAATCTGTTGACATGGGTTCAACTATGGTGAAGTGGACCCCAAAGGAGGACTAAGTCCTCTTTGATGCATTGGTCGATGAACAATTAAAAGGGCATCGACCTAATGGAACTTTCTCCACCGTTTCTTACAACAATGTTGTTAAAAAACTGATTGATGTACTGAACTTTGCATTTAACAAAGATCATATAAAAAATCGTACCAAAACACTAAAATAGAATTTTAATACTTGTCATGAACTATTTAAAGTGATGAGTGGGTTTGCTTGGAATTCTTCAACAGGATTATTTGAGGCGGAACTAGATGTGTGGAATGAGCTTACAAAGGTATGGTGTCAACTATTTAACATAACAGAATTTACATGACATTTAATTTATGCTTTATTTCACATATGTAGGCAAATTCAACAGCCGCAAAGTGGAGGAACACCAAAATATGATAAGCTATTGGACCTCTTTGCCAAAAACCGAGCTACGGATGAAGGGGCAATGAGCGCGAATGAGAAAGTTCAATAATGGAACATGGAGGGAAGTTCCACTCCAATCGATCTGAATGATGGAATTGAATCATATTTTTTTGTGTGAACTTGGATCCATTTTCACCTCTAGACACAGTCAAGACAACTCTCAAGGTGCTGTATCATTAAAAACCAGTAAGAGAAAGGCCTCAATGATTGAAGTGATGGAGAGGCAGGTTGACATTAATTGATGCTGGAATTACTAATTTGGCAAGTGCAATCAAGGAAGGAAATGCAATTGCAGAGAAGGGAGTATTTATTGCTAAAAGGAGCAGACCGCGTGTATACACTGAGGATGAGGTGTTTGCTGGCCTATTAGACATTGGAGTTCTAGATACATTGCAACTAGATGCATTTATGTTCTTACTAAAGAGTCAGCAAAAGATTAAAGCCTTTTTTGGTTGTCCAGAGGGAACGCCATGCAGAGTTGCTTACAAAACTGATGTATGGATCAAATAAATCACGAGAGGTGATGCTTAACCTTGACTTGGTAGCAGGGAGACATTATAATTATTTTAGAACGTTATATGATGGTATTTTGAACAACCTTTTTGGGGGCATTTCATGATAGGTTGTGGTAGGAGTATATAGTTATTTTAGGATGTCATGTGATGGTATTTTGAACTACTCTTTTGAGGGCATTCATGATTTATATGTTGTGGCACGAGTATTTACCCTTTTTGTGATGTACGTAACCTTTAACTATCAGGATGCTATGTGTTGTATTTCCAATTGTTTTTTTGGACACTATATGATTGGAAATTCAAGTATGTAATCATCTATTTTATGGATATATTTTATGCTATTTTTTTTTTTCTTTTGGGTATCTATGGAAATTAGTTCTTGGAAAATTTTGAAGGTAAGAAGCACGTTTTAATCTTTGGATGGGTTTCTGTCATTGCTTTGCAATTAAAAATATCCGTGGAACTTCATTTACTGTGCTGCCCAGCTCTTCATTTGGCTTCTATCATGTTGGTCTGCCTTTGTTACAGTCTTATTGTACACTCTGAGCTTAATTTGGAGGTTGGATTTGGACTGTAGACTCACTCTGCGACTTCAATTCTTTAGGTGAAATGGAAACTGAATCCTCTCTCTAATAAGTTATCATCAGTCTCAATTCTTGTTGACAGGCAACATGGTTTGTTTTAGCACATAAGTGGCAGGCACAAGCCACTTACGTTGGTCCTCCACCAACTTAATTCCCACAGTTTAGTACATACTATTGAGCAAAATAATTGCTTAATTTAACAGAAATCTCTCGCCCCCCCCCCCCAAAAAAAAAAAAAAGAAAGAAAGAAAAAACTTAAAAAAAGCCCCCATAAATTTCCCTATATATTTAATCATAAACGTCTAGTATAAATGTACTTAAAGGAAGCTCCAGGACACAAGCTACAATAATGCGCGATTTGCAGCTTAATAATGCGCTCCATTTGGACCAAATGCTATAAAAGAAAGCTACTGGACATATCCTTCAAGTGAACGGATTTCAAGGTAAAAACGAGGTAGGAAGATGTTGGAATTGGTGGGTTTTTTTTTTTTTTTTTTTTTTAAAAAAAAAAAAAAAATCACTTTGGGAATCCACTTATATCATTTTCAATTCTCAAATATGAACATGTAATTGAATCTATTTAGGATTTAGATTACTTTTAATGGTTATTAGTATTTATAGTAGTATAATGCCAATTTTGATACAATGATATGCAAGGGTATATTTGTAATTTAGGTGCAATCCATTATTTCGATCCTCATTTAACCAAACGGGTAGGAAGACCACCTTCCTTTCTTGCATACCAAACACACAGAAAGAAAGAAGTATTTCTTTTCCCTGAGGATGAAAATCCGATCCCTCGTACTTTCCTTCTCTTATACCAAACGGAGTATTAATATGTAACTACTTTTAAAATATGCATATGCCAAACATTATTTCTTTTTTTTTTTTATTATAAATAATTTATTTAAAAATTCATTTTAAGAATCACTTCTTTCTAGAAAATTACGGCAAGTACTACCTAAACCATACAAAGAAAGGACGGATGACTTAAAAAAAAAACCCTTATTATATTATCATAATTATAAAACTTATAATATTATTTTTGGCAAAATTCCTGTACACTGCTACACGAATGTACAGCGAGAGTAAATTTTTGCTCATTTGCTCAAACCAGAAGTCCAAGACACCAGGCGTCTCTCTCTCTCTCTCCCCACCGAACCCATGTAAACACTCCCTGCTAAACCTCTCTTCTCAACAATGGACGCAACAAAACCCTCCTCCATGCGAGTCCTAATCCGTCCCCCATCTTTACCCACACCCACTTCATCTTCTTCTTCACCAACTCCACTCATCCCTCCCATCTCCTCCACAACACCACCAGAGCCCCCTCTCCCATCACCATCATCTTCACAGCCTCGATTTCCCGATGGCATCGTTGCCGTTGGTTTCATCGGCCGGAGACCCGACGACCTTATCCAGCTAATTAACCGAATTCTCGACTCCAATGTGTTCGGTTCCGGCAATCTCGACAAGGATTTGTGTAGTGAGAAGGAAGGATTGGCAGAGGAAGTCAAGAATTGGCTCAAGTGTCGAAGGATTAGCTATTATCATGAGGAGGAGAAGGGGATTTTGTTTTTGCAGTTTTGTCCGACTCGGTGTCCGGCGATGGATGAAGGGTTCTTGGAGTCACATTCGGGTTTTGATTCGGCGATGGAAGAACATGAGTTTGGGGATCGGCAGGGGATGCTGTTTATGTTCTCTGTGAGTTGTTGAGCTATTTGGTTGTTTAATTTAAATTATTTGATTTATTTTCTGCGTGTCATATGTTTCATGGAAATCGAATCAGTTCATTTTGTGATTTTTTATGTAGAATTTGAGCATGCTATAGTTGGTACTGTAATAAGAAGGTGTTGCCATAATGATTGAGTGCCTATTTGCATGTCCTATGGAAATTGAATAGTTTCATTGTGTTTTGCATATAATTGGGTAAAGGAATCCATCATTTATCCATCGACTTTAGTGAATGGCTGCCCTTATCACAAATGGAAGTAAAAATTTGAGATTGCATTAAATAATTTCTTAAATTGATCCTATGTAGAATTTCTATGGATTCAATTTCCATGGAGCGGCCGAACAGGCCCTAAAATAATATAGATATCAGATCATCTATTGAAATCTTAAGTTGCCCTTAGTTCTTATGAGGGTTAAGAAAACAAAAGCACGATTATTCGAAACATATGCAAGCACAACAGATTTTTTCAAATCCTGCACGAGACACGGTGGACTCATTACGGTCCCTGTATTTTATAAAAAGAAGTTTTGTTATTTTATTAATTTGCTTTATGCTAAAGTAGTGTTGCTAATTTGAGAAGTAATTTGACTAATAGGGACCATGGGAAAGCCTTGCAACAATCTGAGATTCCAATACGAAGCCTTATGGTTTCTTGTTTCTTGGTGCAGTGTATAGTCACTCTAGTATTATATGAAAAAACACGAATCATTGAGACTTACTAAATAACCTTTTTTAGCAATGCAGGTTTGCCATGTAATCATATACATTCAAGAGGGATCACGCTTTGATACTCAAGTTTTGAAAAAATTTCGAGTGTTGCAAGCTTCCAAGCATGCTTTAGCTCCATTTGTGAGATCCCGAACTATGCCGCCATTGACATCTAGGCCTCATTCTTCTTCATCCTCACGGCCTTCTGTATCAGTTACCTCTTCTAACAATCCTTCTCCTGGTAGAACTGGTGGCATCTTGAGTCGCAATGCTTCAGCTATTTCTCTCATGTCAGGTTTAGGTTCATACGCCTCTTTGTTTCCAGGACAGTGTACTCCAGTCACTCTGTTTGTTTTTCTTGATGATTTCTCAGATGTACTGAATTCCAGTTCGAATGTAGAGGAATCAACAGATACCTCATTTAACCATTCTTCTAGTTTGAGCAGTTTAGTCAGGCCAAGCTTGCCTGTGAAAGGTTCTGGTCCAGTTGTTGTGTTGGCGCGCCCTGTAAGTAAATCTGAAGGAGGTTTCAGGAAAAAATTGCAGTCATCACTTGAAGCACAGATTCGTTTTCTAATTAAGAAATGTCGAACACTTTCCGGTTCTGAAACTAGTCATGCTGGTTCAAGAAGTGGGGGAGTTTCAAGTTCAGCTCCTTTGTTTTCACTGGATGCATCAAGGGCTGTTGTGTTGTTAGACAGGTCTACTAATCAGAGAGGTGAGTCTCTCGAGTTTGCCTGCAGTCTTGTGGAAGAAGTTCTGAATGGAAAGGCAGCCTCAGACTCTCTTTTGCTTGAAAATCACAGTCAGATTGTGAACAAAGAGGATATTCTATCTGTAAAGGAGTTCATTCACAGGCAGTCTGATATTTTAAGGGGAAGAGGAGGATTGGTAACTAACACGAACAGTGGCTCAGCTGCTGGTGTTGGTATGGTAGCTGTTGCTGCGGCTGCTGCTGCTGCTTCAGCTGCATCTGGAAAGTCATTTACTACTCCTGAACTTCCAAGTTTGGAAATCTGGTTATCTTCTAGTCAACTTATTTTACATGGACTTCTGTCTGCTAAACGTGGGTGTGTAGATGAAACTGAAATCAGTAAAAGAAAATCTCGGCATCGGAATTCTCTTCCGCCACTGGTAGAAGGGATTGCTTCAAGAGGCATAGATCCTCTGGAAATTGCAGTATCTTGGTTGGAAAGTGGCAGAGGACTGAACATGAAATTTTCAACTGTGTGGTGCCAAAGAGCCCTTCCTGCTGCTAAGGAGGTTTATTTGAAAGAATTACCTGCTTGTTATCCAACTTCACAGCATGAAGGCCATTTGGAGAAGGCTTTACGTGCTTTCCACTCAATGGTCAAGGGACCTGCAGTGCAACTTTTTGCCAAAAAGTTGGAGGATGAATGCATGTCCATCTGGATCTCTGGGAGGCAACTATGTGATGCAGTTAGTTTAACTGGAAAACCGTGTATGCACCAGAGACATGATGTGGAAACTGGCGATTTGCTTTTAGAAGCTACAGTGAAGCCACATTCCAGTGGACTTGTCTTTCTTCATGCTTGTGCTTGTGGTCGTTCACGGCAACTACGATCTGACCCTTTTGATTTTGAAACAGCCAACATTACTTCAAATTGTTTTTCAGACTGTGACAAGCTCCTTCCTGCACTGCAATTACCAAAGGTAAGTTATGTAGGACCTATTCAGCCATCTTCATGGAGTTTGATTCGAGTTGGAGGTGCGAGGTACTATGAGCCTTCTAAAGGTTTACTCCAGAGTGGGTTCTGTGCAACTCAGAAGTTTCTTTTGAAATGGACAATTTTTCTTGAGAAACAGAAAAACCCAAGTGGTTCACCAGTACATGCTGTGCAACAAGATTCTGAAATAAGGTCCGGTACAGACCCCAAAGTTGAATTTAGTGCAGATGCAGACACAAAGAAAGCTGGTGCTGCTCTGTTGTACCAGGGAGAAGTAAAGACAGGGGTTGGAGATCAAAGAAATTTCTCCGATAACATTAAATCTGATGATAAAAAGATAAGTTTTGGCAGAGGTCTTCCCAGTTTTACAATGAGAAAACCATTTTCTGAGGTTGTTGCTGGATCAGCAACTGCAGATTCGGGATTTCCGCCTCTTCAGCAGAAAAAACAACCCACCTTAGGTTCAGAAAAGGGTTTCAAGCGAAGTAGTATGAGAGATAGGAGTTCAGAAAAGGTTCATGCAACCAGTGATTGTCAAGGTTCTCAAAAGATTGAAGATATTTCTTCTTCTCAGGAAACCGTTAATGTTATTGGTTCTAATGGCTACACAGATGGTGACCCATTTTTACAGATAGGAAGCAATGTAGTTCCAGTGAACATGAGTGGTGGTGGAAGGATCAAACTAAATGCTTCTTTAAAGCATGTAATAATTTTTGTTGGTTTTGAGCATGAGTGTCCCCATGGACACCGTTTCATATTGACTCCAGAACATCTCAGTGAACCAGGCTCCTCATATTCCTTGTCTGAAGAATCCTGTATCACATCATCTAGTGAAAATTCAGATCATATATTGGCAAATCCTTTAAAATTGGAAAAGAATGATGGTCATGGAAAAATTCGTCGACACTCAAATGGGATTGCTTCTACTGCTGTAAATAAAGTGAAAAATTTTGATAAATCAAAAGAGATGGTGGCTAACGGCAATATATATGTAGATGGGCAGATACAATTCTCCAGGCCAGGAAAGGAGCATAACTTGCCATCTATTGGCATGCCAACAATCCCCAGTTCTGTAAAAGTTCTTGAAGAGAGTCTCCAGTCTCTTAACCTTGATGATGGCGGATGTGCTTTCTCTCTATTGAATAGAAATTTACCAATATACATGAACTGCCCACACTGCGGGATCTCCAAAAATAAAAAGGATCAACCAAAGGTTAACTTTGCCAGTACAATATCACAGCTTCAGAGGATTTTTCTGGTACCAAATCCTGTTCATAAACCTTTTTCCTGCATTGCTTTTTGTTCTCTTGAACTTGTTAGTAGCCTTTCAAGATAGCAATTATGTCTATTGATACTGAAATTTATCCAGTTGTCTATGAATTTCAAATTCCTCAAATTTTTTTATTCATAAAATGACTGTTCATTTTATACTAAATGAGGTTGATACCTTCTGATTCTCGTTCCAGATTTTCAGCAACTGAGAAAGCTTGTTTCATACTTTTAGTAATTATTATCTAATAAGAAAAGAATTTGGGCTTCCCAAAGTAATCCTCTTTCACAAAGACTTGGTCTACCTAAATAATCCAACTAGTGTCTGATTGCAAGTGCTAGAAGAGTAAAACTGACACAATTCTGTTGAGGTTTCAGAATTATTGATTGTCCTTCAATCACACCAGCTGAAACTCTATACATGGGTTGCTATCTTTTGGTGCTTATGTATGGAATTGTAGAGGGTTTCTTTTTCTGATTTTAGTAGATCTCATATCAGAATCTTACTCTTCTAGAATAAGAGAAAAGGGGAGAGGATTTGAAGTTTCCTGCCATATGTTTAGGTGACATCTCTTGGATTGGCTCATAAGGAGGTTTGGGGTGATGTTAGGTTTGGGGTGATATAAACACGCTATAAGAGCATGAAGGATATTCTTTTCCTTTTGATGGATCAAATGGGCAGGTTTAAGAAGGAGATCTAGAGGGTGTCTTCTTAGTGAATTTGTACAACTTATTGACGATCCGTCTTGGTTTACCTCTCTCTGTTGCTGCCATATTGTAAAAAGTGAATCCTCTTATGCTCTCAGTCTGGTGTCTCATTTGTATGGTAGTTGTGACTAAGATCTTTACTTTGGGTAATCTAATCCATTTAATATGCATAATCCGATTTGATGCCCGTATCCTGTTAATTTTTGGAGGACTGGAAGAATTTCAATCACGTATTTTCTCCACTTGCAATCTCACTGGTAATGTAGAAATCTTATCTTTTTGTTCACACACCTTGGCATTTTCTAAATAAACAGAAAGTTCTTTCCATAATAATTCTGGATACTTGTCCCCTAGGCTTTGTGTTGGTGAGTGTGGAAAGGGTGCACAATGGTAATTGAGAAGAGACTTTGCAACATATTGCTGTGGAGTTGTTAGTATCATTTTGTCTGAGGGGACATTTATATAAAATACTATGTCAGTAGGTACTTGCAAGTGGAGGAGATTATATACAAAGAACAGAAGTTTTATATTTTTGCATACATGTAGCTTTATTTCTTTTAGGTCAGAATTCTTATCCCAACAATTGTCCATTGTGCAATAATTGAAATTGGCACCGAAAAAGAAACATAGAGTTTTTTGGTGTATGTAGCTTTTGTTCTCTGAGTCATATGCATCAAGTTCACCATAAGTTCACGACCTTTTTAACTATCTTACAGTCTTATAGACTGTTTGGTGGGATAAGAAAGTCTTATTTTCATCTGGCTGCTGGTTTTTATGATATAATTAATGCTCATTGTAGAAGAATAGAATCCGCTCTATCTCACATCGCCTAAATAGAAGGCTTGCTGTAGCTTCATATACCCATATGGGCCCTCTACCTAATAGCATGGGCTTTTAGGTTAGAAACTCAACATGGTATCAGAGCATTGGTTCTCCTCATGACAAAGCCCATACTAGCCTGCACGTGAGAGGGAGTGTAGAAGAATAGAATCCACTCTATCTCACATCGCCTAAATAGAAGGCTTGCTATAGCTTCATATACCTATATGGGCCCTCCACCTAATAGCTTTGGTTTTTAGGTTCGAAACTTAACACTCATGAATCTAGTAGGAAAGCCTTTGTTTGGTATCAATTCTATGACAGTGAAAATTTTAACCATTATACATGAGAAGTGACTTTTTGATAACATAAATTTGTTTTATTTATCTTCCATAAACAAAATAAACTTGCAAACTTATTGACAAAGCACATCTCCTGTTTGAGGGTTAGTTTACTTGATTTACAGTCCTATTTTTTTCAAATTTATATTTGACTTAGAAGTGGAAACAATATACACATGGCACCATATTTTATTGACAGTTTGATACGAGGAATGTTTAGATTGTAGAAGCTTGTTTTTATATATATATATTGGAGTTGGAAAATGCTATATCATTCTCGCATGAGGTAGGGTAGTATTTTTGGTTTAATCTTTTTTTATGTATTTAACACCATATAACTTGTTCATTGAATTTGCTGTAGGTCACACCTCCATTTCCAGTCACTTTAGTGACATGCCCAGTTATACAATTTGAGGTATGTTTTTAAATTTTTTTAATGGACCACTTATGAAGATATATAATTCAATTATTACTTTTTCTAATTTTTTTTATGTGTTATTTGTTGTGCTTGGGAATACTGGGGCAGAATATACTAAAATTTACGTAGGGGATCCCAGCTAAGAAATTATACTTGCTCATTATTGCAACCATGTGACTATCATACTCGACAACCAAAAAAGTTGAATTATCTAAAAGTTAGGTGATATGTTGGTGGTTAGAATCACTGAAATTTATTTTTTTGTTAGATAAAAATGTATATTTTATCTCAGGGGAAAAAAAAATTGTATGAGATGTACCCAAAACTAAAAATCAACAAGAAAGGACTGGGAACCAAAAGTGAACTAAAACAAAAGATGGGACCTCTGTGAAGTCCTAATACTTGAAAACAAGAAACTCTTAGTGGTCATCTTTTTCAAAGACTGATGATTCTCGAAGCTCCTGATATTTCTGTTCCTCCAGATAGTTTGGAACAGATTTCCCCAGCCGGAATACATTGAATGCTGAGCCCAACAAGGAACTACATATCCTTGTCCAATTCACAATGTCTAAATATTTTATTGCCTGTGCTCATTTTGTGCTATTATTCAACTTACTGTTGTTGGTTAGATTTTTGTTGGGAATTGTAAATTTATTCTTCCCCATTCTGAATGCGATTTATTTATTTATTTTTGTGTAGGCATCATGCTTACCTCCATCCATTCCAGACCGTGAACAAAAGCTGCAATTCAGCCCTGGATGTCAAGTGATCTTACCGCCAGACAGTTTCGTCACCCTTAGGCTCCCATTTGTCTATGGTATACAACTGGAGGATGGAAGTCTGCGTCCTCTAAATCCTTTTGAACACCAACCAGAACTAACTGCCTGGATTACCAAAGGCACAACATTGCAGGTCATATCCAAGGGAAGCAGTCTGGATGAGTGATTTCATATATGGTCAACATTACCAAATGTCAGAAATTGGCCATTGTGGTGATTTGCTTACGAGATGTATTTTCAGAGGCAGACTTGTTTCAATAGCTTCCTTCAGACTTAGGTGAGTTTTGACCATCTAAAGCATGCTTTCAATAGTGGGTTTTAATTAAATCATTTTAGTTATTTTAATGGACTTCATATCTAGTTTTACTTGTTCTTGCTACACTCATACATTTATCTGACATTTTCCTTATTATTATTATTTGGGGAAATTATTGATTGACCCCCCTGTACTATCAGCGTTTTTCACATTGCACCCCTGAACTATCAAAAGTGACACCTTGACCCCTGGACTTTCAATTTGTGTCAAATTGACCTCCTCCGTCAAATGGAGATATGATTTTGAAAAAGAAATTAAAAATTTACCTTTTTACCCTTTTTAATAAATTATACAAAAAATAATAAATTTGAATAAAGAAGAATAACCCATGGGTTATTTGGAAGGGGTAAATGGGCCAAACACAGCAACGAGGGTCGTGACTGCAACCCTACCCGCTTCATCCATTGGCCAGCAACGATGAGCGGAAAAACATGCTGGCGATACCTTTGGCGACTGACATCAGCGAGAAAGGGGAGCCTACCACTGTACGGACTGCCGGAGACCCACATTTTTACTGAGTCACTCCTGCAACAATAGGTTGTAGAAACCGCTAAAAGCAAAAACAAACATTAATGGTAATTAATGGTAAACCTCTTTCACTTTTGGATTCCCTAAATTGCCTTCACGTGCCAGCTGACTAGCCTTTCCTAATCCTAAAGAAGCCAAACCCATGTAACTACCCACCCAAATCAACACTCCTCCTCCCTTGTCTTCACTCCACAAGCCATGAAAAAAAGAAGAACCCAAACCCATTTCTTCTTAACCAGACCCATGCCAGATTCTCCATTTGAATCCTCTGCCGCTGCAGACCAAAACCCAGCAAGGAAAAAGGAGAAAATGCGTTATGTGGGCAAAGCGACAAAGATCTTCGTCTTCATTGTTACTGTCCTTGTGGTTCTTGGTTTTGTCTTGGGATTCAGGTTCTGCTTCAAGGCCTTCAAAAGACCCACAAATGCTCTGGCAAATGGAAAATGATGGAATTAGGGAGTAAGGGCTGGAGGCAGAGAAATAGGAAATATAAGAAATGAGTTTGGGGGGTTATTGAGTCGGGGGTTGGGTCATGGCTTTTTGGATTGGGTTATTCTATGCTCACGTGTCCAGGGGCATTTCAGTATTGATGCCTTTTAGGTGAGTCACATGATGGCACGTGATCTAATTTTCGTTTCAAAATCAGACGACCATTTGATGGAGGGGGTCAATTTGACACAAATGTTCAGGGGGTCAATGTGTCACTTTTGATAGTTCAGGGGTGCAATTTGAAGAACGTTGATAGTACAGGGGGTCAATTGGTAATTTCCCCTTATTATTTTTATAAACTCTGTCTTGCTTTCCTGCAAATCTTCTACGTATTAGGGTTTCAGCTGGATTTTTCTATTCTTGTATAAGAACATGCAGTGCAACTTTAATAAAAACACATGTCAAGATGGAAATGTATGTAAAGATTGATGACCTGGAGGTATCTTAAAGCAAGAATAATTATGCATGGAGTAAGAGGTGTGAATGGTGCTGCCAATAGAATCAAGGTGCCTAATTGTAGGACCATCACGCTCTTTTTGAACATTTTTTTAAAGCTGAATTTTGTGCAGCACTTTTGAGGGGTGCAGTGACGACTTATTTTGGATCTTTTTGCGATTTTAAATTTTAATGACAATGATTCCTTTTGAAATTTTATGTACTTTAGTTTTGGGGGTGATCAATTACTTTAGTTCCTCTTTGTTGGTTGTAAGTGATGACTTTGTGGTTGTAGAGACTGCTTTCTGCAGGTTCTGACTCATGCCAAATTGGTAATATTAGCGTCCCTGGGACATCATTAAGAGGACTGGATCCATGATCTAATTTCAAATCTCTCTCTCTCTCTCTCTCTCTTAAGTTTTACACTCCCTTTGAGCGAAGATCTCTTCCATCTTGTTTTGCCTAGGAAACCTTTGACTGCAGAGCCTTGATTATAATTTAAGAAATTGAAGTTTCATGTTTAAAACAATCTCATTTTATGTTTTCTCCCCTCAATTCTCTCTTTGCTGGCAATTCTTTTACATATGTTATGAGCCTGCTGCACTTTTACTTTGGTCCCTGCTTTCTCTGTAAATATTTATTTTTTATTCTTCATTCTTTATGTTCCTAGTTTCAATCTTCAATAGATGCTTTCAGTGTTGAAGTGGCCAAAATTTACCCTGATACAAAGTTTAAAGCCCTGTAATATTAAATCTGTCTAAGCTGCCATGAAATAATTTTCACCTTCAAATTCGCGTCTTAGGTTTGAGAAGATGCTTGCTGTGGAGAAGTTGCTCCTAGAGATATGTACCCTGATCTCTTTGCAATAGAAGTGGATAAAAATATCTGAATTAAGGATTATGTCACTTTGAGGGATGATATGATGAAGTGGAATATCAATTTTAATAGGAACTCTTGTACTTGGGAGTTATAAGGGGTGGCAAGGCTCTTGGGAAAGGTTCACTTGGTAGAGATGGTTAGTGGAAGGAGTGTGGAAGAGTAAAGGGAATAGGAAGTTTTCAGTAGAATCCTATTTTGAGGAG
The DNA here is from genome assembly GCA_017140935.1 of Hamamelis virginiana. Classification (NCBI taxonomy): domain Eukaryota; kingdom Viridiplantae; phylum Streptophyta; class Magnoliopsida; order Saxifragales; family Hamamelidaceae; genus Hamamelis; species Hamamelis virginiana. The sequence continues at coordinate 2,914,580 of JAESVK010000152.1, read as the reverse complement.
TTAGTGTAGAATGAGAGAAGTTCCCAGCCTCCAAGGTTTGGATACCTTCAGTCCTTACAAAGGTGGCCTTTTGTACATGGACGGCGATGCACAATAGATGTTTGACTATTATTGATAACCTAATTAGGAGGAATTTTGTTTTGCCAAAATGTTGTATCATAGCAAGAAAGAATCCAACTCAGTGGATTGCCTATTTATACACTGTCAAGTGGCAAGAGCTTTGTGGGTTTTTTGCTTTGGAATTTTTGAGGTGAAGCAGGTGATGTCTAAATCAGTGCTCCAAACGATAGAGGGGTGGTATAGGATTGGAAATCAAGCGTCGTTTTTGGTTTGGGAAATGGCCTCACATAATTTTTTGGACCATTTGGAAAGAAAAAAATAGGACAACTTTTGATGGTGTTGAGCTCACTATTAAGAATTTGAAAACTAGACAAGCTAGACACCTTTTTGTGTGGAAAGGGTCGGTAGTTTTTGGTGACCCGGTTCCCTTCCATATATATATATTTTTTATCTTTATACTCTGTCTGTCTTGTACTGAGGTTTATGTTCTTTGTTCCTTCTTATCAATAAAAGTCTTTACTTGATTATAAAAATGAAAAAGTATATAATGCTTGTGTGTGTTTGTATGCTGATTTCTTTTGTCTTCCTCTTTTTCCATATACCCATTACCTTTTAAAAAATAAAAATAAAACAAAAATCCCAAATCCCCAAGCCCCCTTTATGTTTTCTTGTTTGAACTGCCTTGTAAAAATAAAATAATAAAAAAACATTGATGATTTATTCAATTGCTAAACTTTGCGACTCTTTTGGGTTATCTGGTTATAAGATGATTTTGAGGGTAAGTTAATGGATTTACTTTTCCAAGCTGCTGGTTCCTTGTTCAAACAGTCTGACTAGTTTGGGTCCGTATTTATGGTATGAAGACTGATGGGAAGTAGGAGAGGCTAAACAAGAAGGTTTATTTCTGAAACAGAGTTGCAAGATTTATTTCTAAGATTGTGTAGTTTGGAGAGGCAATGAGATGGTTTGGGATGTAGTTGGGAGGATTGGTTTTTGAAGTCACCACCTTCCATCTCAGGCTCCCCACAAACCATCCGTATGAGGAGAGAATGACCATGTTTTTTAATAAACCATCTCAGAGGATATGTTAGTACGGAAAGGAGCTCAGGATGGAAAGTTTTTGGTGAAGTCCTTGAGTCCATGTTTAGAGGTGAAGAAGCCCTCTTTCCTATGCATAAGGTGTGGATAATCCAAGCCCCTTCTAAGGTTACTTTTTTCACCTGGACGGCAGTTTGGAATTACTGTTTGACTGTGGACAACCTAGCTAAGAAGAATCCTGTGCTCTTCAACTGGTGTATAATATGTCAAGAAGATGCAAAGTCGGCGAGTCACTTGTTTTTGCATTGTTAAGTGGCTAGACTACTCTGAATTTTTTGCTTTAACCTGTTTGGTGAGTCACTTGTTTTTGCATTGTAAAGTGGCTAGACTACTATGGATTTTTTGCTTTAACCTGTTTGGGGTTTATTGGGTAATGCTGGATTCTGTGAAACAAACTTGGGAAGCTGGTGGGCTATGAAATAGAAAAGTCCTTAGCTCACGGTGTGGAAATTTGTGCCCCATGCGATTTTGTTAGCTTCCTTTTTTTGTTGAAAGGTTTGGATGTTTTTGAAAGCTGGACCTCTTTCCATCAGTTTCTAGATTCTATAAGGGCCTGTTTGGATAAGCTACGACGACATGTTTTTTACTTTTAAAAGCAAAAAATTGAGAGTTTTTGAAAGCTCTTGATAGAGCAAAGTGTTGATAGAAGTTGAGGTAGTATTTAAAAGCAAAAATTCTTACTACCTCCACTTTTAAAAGTAACTATCAATACTTTGCATTGCACACTCAAAACTTTCACTTTTTTTTTGCTTTTAAAAGTAAATAACAGGAAGTGGTAGCTTATCCAAAAGGGGACTTTTTTATTTTGTTTTGTGATGTATACCTTGCTTGTACAGGGCTGTTTTTCCATTTGCCTTCAATTATTGAAATATACTTTTACATGATCAATTTTTACTTTATTTTTTATGTTTTGGAATTTGCTTGTGTTAGACAGAACTAGAAATTGGCATAGATGTACTTAGTGGGTAATTTCTGTAAGGTCTTCTTTGTACAATCCAGTTGTTAAATTTATTCTCCTGCATTAACTTTAGTCACTTAATGGTGGAATAATTTGTGGCTCATGACCGAGTTAAAGTTTTGAGGAAATGTAAAATTGAGATGCTAATTACAGGTACACTTGACTTTGAGACCATCGGGTTGAACTTCATTTTCCTCAAAGTGGAATTGATTCACGGAAGTCTAAAATCATGCATTTTTTAGTACTCTGTAAATTTTTTATAATTTTACAGACCCTCTGTTGGAATGGTTATTTGATATTGGCAGTTTGATAATTGTGGGATGTGAGAGAAGTGCAAGAAGACTAAAAGTTGGATCGTTCAGTGTTGAAATTTGGCATAGACAATATCCTAGTGAGGGTCTTTAATGGAGGATCCTGCACTACTGCACATATTCCACACCAATTTTTTTATGTCTTTTATTTGGTTCCAAGACTTAGAGTAAAAGGACAAAAGACCTCTATCCTTTACTATTTATTGAGAAAACTGGGGCGTCACCCACACAAATGGCACCCTATACATAAAATCCCCTAATTTTAACTTTTATGTAGATTTATTAGCTTGAGGATGAAATGGTAGTATCATAGAAAAGATAAACATTTACTCAAACAAATACTATGTCACATATATGAGGACTTGCTCTGCAGAATCATCCATGTCTTTCACAAGCCTTTCCCCTCTTTATTCTTTCCTTTTCCCCTCACTCTCTCACATCCTTAGCTCCGTCAACTCTCTCTCTCTCTATCTCTCTCTCTCTCTCTCAAGGAGCTGGACCTATCATTTTCAAAGTTTGGAAAAAGAAAAAAATTATCATAGTATAATTATATTTAAATTACATTGCAGGTTTATTTCTCATGTGTGCATTGCCCATGTACTGCTAGCTATTTCAGGTAATCTGTATTTGGCTTTTGCCTTATGGTATTTCTCATTAATCGTTCTTCATAAAATAGGCCTTCTGATTGGTACGCTATGCATGCTAAATTCATCAGACATCATATGGATTCATGATGTTTTCAAATTAAAGCTAGAACTTTAAATTCTGTCTTCTGAGTTTCATGGGGATGTGTCTGCAGGATAAGGATTTTCATTGCTTAACATTATGGTAGATTTGACTATCGGTGAGCTGTTCTCAGGAGATGAAGAGGAGAAATTTGAGTCCACTCAGCGGTCCCCAGGTATTGCACCATGCTAACTTCCTCACAGTATGAATGGGTGTTTGTTCTGTTCAACCAATTGGATATTAATCTCATTGGGGGCTACTTGCCTGCAGTTTAAAATTGGACTGTTTGATGGATGGTGCATTAGTTGGAGGGGATTTCATAGCTTTGCGGTACGCTATCTGTATCCTCACATGCCCTTCTCAATCTTTATATGCACAAACATGAATAGATAGATATGCATCATTAAAACTGATGCTATTTAGAATGACTTGGCTGAGTTCAATTGTTGTTTGGAGGGTACATGTCATTCTACTCACCCTCAAGAAGGCCAAAAGGCAAAGGTTTCCTCCCTCCACCTTGACCTATATGGGGAGGAGGGTACCTTTACCTTGGCTAGCCCTCGCACCAACCTCCAACCCACATCCCGTGAGCCATCTTGAAGTGGGCAAAGTCGCTTGCCAGTTACCTTGTCTCAAGATGGGGTAAGATCCCAACTTTGCATATGCAAGCACCAAGCTCTAGTTCGAGCTCCTTGGCCTTGCCGCCGACCCAGGCAGGCATATAGCATTAGGGTGCATTGCCTTGGGTATTTTTAAACCCAGGCAGGCATATAGCTCCCAGGCTCCGCTTACAGCATCAAGGTGGGCATCCTTGCAGAGGGCATTCACGTTGAGGCAGGAAGCACCATCGAGGTGGGTAACTCGATAGAGGTAACCAAAGCAATCTAAAGCCCAAGATCATGTGTGGGGCATGTGATGTCTTCATGTGCGTGACACATACCGAAGCACATGGGAGGCACGAATTCCTGCTATGTGCTTTGCACGTGGCTTTTGACTTCATGGCTCAAGTTTCCTTGTGGGCCGCACATTGATCCCTTGAGAAGTAGCTAAAGGGAGGGTGTAGGGCCTCCACCTCGAGCTCAAGTTAGGCACTCCTCCCTCTTGCCTTGAGGCTAAGGTAGATGGGATAGTAAAGGTGGGAAGTAAAGGTAGGAAAGTAGAGGTAGGGAATCCCTCATTCCTTTGGGTCCCCTTCCCCCCTACCCCACCCCTAGCTAGGTTGAGGTCACCATACTTAAGTCGAGGTCACTAGCTAGAGAGGGACTAAGGATCCCTTCTGAAAGAATCCCCAAGCCAGACCTGCATTCTTCCATTCTAAGCCACTTGGTGCATCCCCTTTGGTCCACATGGTTCATCTCTATTGACCCATGTGGCAACCTTAAACTTGTCTTCATTCTTGGTGATCTAGGACCATAAGCAAAGTCATGACAGATAATGTGCACAAGCGGATGTTACAACAGTCTCAGAGACGAATACTGTAGGCTCAAGATTAAGCCTTTAGAATTCCAGCTGCTAACTTCTCTTTTTCTAGTGTAATACTAGTTCCAGTATTGATGTAAACTTCGAAGCTAGAATAAAAATTTGTATTGTTTTTGTTTCTCAATATTTATACTATTTTACCAAAATCTTTCTCATGCAATCTTCGATGTGGTTGCAGTGAAGAAACTGTGTTCCAAGTAGCATCTATTCGATCCCCAGTATTTGCAATGGGCTCGCATTGTAGCTTCAGGGATACAGTTCAGTTTCATGTTGAGAAAAGGCAGTAAATGGTGCCGTGTTCATGGGCTCTACCTCACCAGTTCTCGAACCATTGATGAAATCAGTTGCAATTTCAAGGAATACCTAGATCCAGTGGGTGGGAGAGGGAGAGGGTTTTTTATGCTGCCAATGCCACTCGACGGCAAGTTTTAAGTAGTCGTTTATGTATTTATTACAGATACTTTCGAACTTTCTGGCTCAACCTGCTGCTATTTCCTGAATGCTCATTGATTCACCCTGGCTGGACCAGGGGAGAAGCTGGGATTGAGTTAGTACATCTTGCTCCCTCTTTAACTCATCTCCTTCATGAAAGTATTACTTTGTGTTAAATACACCTCGTAATAACATTTTGGGAGCATGTGATAAATTGAAAATTAAATCCATGTTTTACAGAAGATTATTACATATTTGTCTCCATATATAGGTGGGATCTTTCGAATTGTTAGGAGGTTGGTATGTGTCCCATTGGCTCGTCTCCATTAGTTCGAGCTTATGGTTCAATGTTTGGACCACTCAAGGATAGCATGGTTGTATTGGTAAGCTCTTCTTATGTTTGCATGAATCCCAATTCACATACATTGGATAAATAACACTCTAAAATATCATTCTACATGCAGGTCCCTCACCAAAATTTATTTTTTAAATGTCATGATCTGATCACACACGACAATTAAAGTTTGATCTTCTTTTCTTCCAATTTTCATCAACTTTGATTAGTGTGTGTTAGTCCGTTTAAGATATTTCTTGTTTAATTTATACCTAGTAGGATAGATTCATTGTGATAAATTTAATGATGCGGTCCATGTGCTCAAAATAATTGAAAAAAATGGGAGAGCTATACACTGGAGAGCAATAAAGCATTACTCGATCATAGTGATCCCTATGATCCAGTAGTCAGTTTTTGAAAAATGTCAAAATAAAAAAATGTGACCTTTTTGTATTACAGTTTCATAGTTTTTCACAGTTGGTTTTTATATGAAAAAAACAACCGTTGGATCACTGTGATTTTTGGGACATGACATTCATAAGTGGGGAATCTAATCTAAAGATCCCACTTATGAATAATTGGGTCTGGTATAAAATAATTCCAGCAAAAACAACTTTGCACTAGATCGCACGTAAATGATATTATGTGTTTGAGATAGGGTTTCTAGACTTGGTGCATAATTATTTCGCGTTTCATGCGCACTCTATTAGATACAAATAACTCAGCACGTGATGAATGTTGTGTTTTTGGTAGGGTATATAATAGAATTTTACCTATTTCTTGAGGGGCTCCAATTCAACGGACTTGTTTTGTCATTGTATTACTTTTATACGACATGATTTATGGACCTTAATTACCTCCAAAGAATAAGTAGGTTCATACAATCCCTAAAGTCACCCGTTGGACTGTTGGGTTTCTATCACTCTCAATGTGCTGGTTGTCATGTGTATGTGATAAAAATGTGTTCATAAACTCAAAAATAATTGATTGGTACTGAAATGAAAACTTGAATGCGTATGTATTTGAAAGTGACTAAAGAAAGAAGCTCAACCCTTCAACTTGAAAGAAAAATTTAAGGTAGAATTCACTAGGAAACTCAAATAGAAATTCTGTGAATATTTATTATTAATTGAAAGGAATGAATATAATATGAAATTATCCAAAATAAATTCTAAAATTACTAGAGCTTTAGAAATTGACTAAAAATTTTTAAATATGGGTCACGTTTTCCTTATCGTTATTTTTATCTTTCATTTTCAAAATACCAATGTGGGTCAAATGTATATAATTATATACATTTTTTATATATGTTATGCATGCCAAAAATTACTGTGATCTTATAATCAATTTTTGAAAAATGTCACTGTGAAAAACTATTATAATTAGAAATATCACAATCATTTACAATGGGATTTTTTAAAATTTGACCATTGGATTAATATAATTTTTGACATGTATGACTTGCATAGTTGCATGCGAAAAGTATCTAATTCAATCGTTTATTTCTCAATATATCCAACTTACATTGATATTTTGGGAACAAACAAAAAAAAAATATTAAAATAAGTGGTCCCATTAAAAATAATTTTCCTTAAAGAAACAAACTCAAAAGTTCTCTCTCTCTCGAAAAAAAAAAAAAAAAAAAAAAAGAAAAATTGACTATAAATTAGAGTATATTTATTGAGATAATTGATTTCGAGGCCTGAAAAAAGGTTGAATAAAAAAAATCATGCTTAACCCAAGGGTGGGTAGCTTAGTGGTTGAGCAAGAATGGCTAAAGGCATACCAAATCCCTTGGTTCTGGGTTTGACTCCCATTAACTATTAATATCTGGGGCCACGGATCTCAAGGTGCAAGTCTTGTTTCGGAAGCCTTATTCGGGGTGCAAAATTTAGTTTGGTGTGCAGCAAGCTGGCTCAGGATACTTGTATAGCGCCAAAAAAAAAAAAAAAAAAAAAAAAAAAAACTTTAATTTTTGACAATCCAAAAATGAAATACCGAGGGAGTCATGGCTCAGGCCCAATGGGCTTTGTCTTGTTATGTTTCCTGTTCTGTCCCTGTCCCTTTCTTATCCTGCTTTGTTATGTTATGTTGGCTGACAAGGGAAACTCTCCTCCAACTCCAAGACATAGTCCTATTTGCCGACTACTTCTCTCTCTCTCTCTCTCTAAAAACTTAATTTTAAATTTTTTAGCCTAGCAAAATGAATTTGATTGACAAATATTGAGAGACCACCAATTATGGGACCAAAACAGTTCACCTATGATATGCCAAAATATATATTTTTAAATATTTTCTCTCAAAATTATTTTCTATTGTTTGATGAAAATATAATATTTTAAATTTTTTATTTAAATTATTATTATTATTATGGAACCAATAAAATCATGTGCATTGGAACATTGATTCTTTAATTTCCTTTTATACGCTTCATAGAAGACATACCACACATCATTTTAAATAAAATAAAACTTTGGTAAGAGACTGCCCCAACCTCTTGAATGATCTTGAAAGGAGCCCAAGAAAGGTCCAAACACTTTCGCAAAGTTTATAAGAATTAAGAAATAAATCATTCTAATATAAGATTTCTAAGTGACACGTTTTGTTGACACATTGTTTTTATTTCTAATTTGACACGCAATTTTCAAAATCCAGCGTGGGATAAGTATTTTATAGAAATCGACCGTTGGTTTAGATATTCTACTTATATACATTGTGTATGTCAAAAATCACATTGATTAAACGGTTGGTTTTTCAGAATTTTAATTGTAGCAGCTTCACACAGTTTTTATAGTTTCTTTTAAAATTGTAATATTTTTGAAAAAGTAGCCATTTGATCAATGTAATTTTTAGTATATATGTTGTGTATAAGCATAATATCATTTTGCAAACTGCTATCAAATTAGGAATAAAAATTATGTGTCAAGGGAACCTAACCCGATTTCTAATTATACCTATTCCATGCTGAATTTTTCAAACCGCTATCAAATTAGAAATAAAAATTATGTATCAAGGGAACTTGAACTAATTATATATATTCTTAAGTTTCAGTTAAATATTTTCTATAAGAAGAAACTTAGATTAACCCAACCCGCCCTTTTTTTTCATGGTTATAGGGGTGGGACAAATCCAAGGACTCAAACCCTAAACCTACATTTCACCCATCCCGTCCAGTAACAACTAAGCTGAGGCTTATGGGTAATCCCCACATTTTCGTAAGGTAAAGAAGAAATATTTCAGTTTTTTTAATATAACTATTTCAGTTTGATTCAATAAATAAATAAATTAAAAATGCCAATCAAACCAACTAATTAAACTTATTGCCTCCTATTTGATTCATTGCTAAATTACAGCAGAATAGCATGCTATGTGTAGGGTCGATCAAGTCAGGGGATCCAATTTTATGAAGTTTCTTGTTTTTTTTTTTTTTTTTCCTAACAATTTTCTACAATTTTTTAAGGGTTAATTTCATTTTTGTACCTGTACTTTGGGATATTTTACACTCTCGTAGGTTATAAAGGTTTCATTTAAACACATAAATATAAATATGTCGTTCGAATGAGTAACTGGTTAAATAAACAGAGTCTGTATCTCCAGTCTAATTGCAAATTAAGATTCATGTAGCTACCACCTAATCCATGTCAACTTTCCGTCCACTTACTCAACGTCCATATCCAACTTGTCTTTCATTAAGAAATTTTAAATTGTATAGGTATGAAATTGAGGGAAAAAAAAAAGTATAGAGAACACATTGAAAAACATCCCAAAATATAAGGTGCAAAAGTACAATTAATTCAATTATTAATTTATTTTTTATTGGGCTAATCCCACTAAGAGAGCCCATAAACTGCCTTGAGGTAACATAAAATGCGTCACGTGTGGATATGTTGGATGGACAGGGTTGAAAAAGAAAGGGGGAAAAAAAATGCCAATGGGCCCCCGTAAATTACGTGATGACTCACACCACTATTCTTGTACAGCTATGACCAATGAGAGAGCCAGGCTGGTCGTACAGAGTGCATGTGTAGGAGAAAGACGACACCGTTGAGTGGGACCAAAACTCCACCTCCCAAAATGCTTTTGGCGCTCACATCAGTCATCACATGTCTATAATTATGGGACAAATGGAGGAGATACATCACGCATGACAACCCACGTCTCTACCCCAAGCCCATCAAAGAGTCCACAACTACCAGTCTAATTAATCTGGCCCAGTTTCATCCCGAGTTTTCTTCCATTTTTCAAAAAATATCTTTTACTTAGGTTTAGGCATAAACTTCATATGTTTTTTTTTTTTTTTTTTCCTTTTTTGAAATATCTAGTTAAATTTTCATTGACCTATCCATAGCCAGTTGATCTAATGATATATATCTCTATTTTTCGAAAAATAGATTTTAAATTGGAATACAGGAAAGTGTATTAATATCAATTTTCAATATTAAGGAAAGTCTTAGATAAGACGGAATTGTGAAAGTTTAACAAGATATATATATATTCAAATAACGACAAAGAAGATTCGTGTTGGGGAGAAAAAATTCTCTCATGCATGTATTTGAATATGAAATTTGTGCCTAAATTAACCTAGGTAAAATTCTTGAATTCTGACTTGAAAGTCTTGAATAATGGCAAAGAAGATTCATGTTGGGGAAGAAAAAATTACCGTAAGGTAAAATTTGATATCAATCAAATATAATGAATTGGTGGAAATGGAATTGAAAGTAATATAACCGATGATTATGACATGTTATTCCATAAAAGAGGAGGTTTTGGGTCACTGTTCCAGATAACTTTGAAAGTTATTGAATTACAATAACGTGACACGTGATGTTAATCAGAGTTTGACAAAACATAATTTTGCATTTTTCTTTTCTTTTTTTGTCAAAATATAAAGACATACTACTCTATGCTTTCATATTGGGTTGCAACTGAATTAAATCATGCGTCCACAGGGCATGAATAAGCTAGTCATACGTTAGCAATTCGAGCCAAGCTCAAATTTGGAGTTGAGACTTATTTAATGAACGAGTCTAACTTAAGTAGACTTGGGCTTAGCTCGTTTATATTTGTAAACAAGTTTGTTAATAGGCTTCTGAAATCATTGAGTATTGGTGCACTTCTATGTGCTCATATAAAAAATTTCTTTCAACTTGAGGTACATGCTATTGGACCAATAAAATATTAGCAATAAATTATATTAATAATGTATTATGATCATGAGGTTGATCCACATGGACTACTTCTTCATTTAGGAAGTAAAAAATTTATTCCACATTTTCAATGACACCAAAAAATAAAAAAAGAAACTTAAAAATTGTATGATTGTCATGCTAAGAGCTGCTTTGACTTGGTTTTGGGGAATCTGGCTCCACACTTAATTTTTTTTTATTTTTTTATTTTTTAATTTTAAAACATGCAACTTTTTCTAACCGTTTCTTTTTTATAGAAAAAGTTGCATGCTTTTATTTCAAAAGTTGAGGATCTATTTGGACAAGCTTCTACTTTCTATTTTTTTACTTTAAAAAATAAAAATATAAAACTTTTGAGTGTAAGAAATTTGATAGTTACTTTAAAAAGTTGAGATAGAAAAATATTCTTATTTCCTCAACTTTTAAAAGTAATTACTAAAATTTTACACTACAAAAAATATAATTCTTTTTTTTTCAATTTTTTACTTTTAACAGTAAAAAATAGAAACTTATCCAAACCTGCTGTAACCAATCATCATTCTTTGATTAATTTGACCTGAGTTATTGTATCTTCAATCATGTATATTTTTTGAAATAAATAATTTTTTTTAAAAAAAAACCAAACCCTCTTAAAAAGGTAAAATATAATGGTGCACTTAGACTCTTTTGTTACACATGACATGACATGACATATGGGAAATTCAGTCGGAGGGATTTGATTGGTAGAGAGTGAGATCTTGTCCACAAATGAAATCTCTATTCAAAAAGCAATTTTGTATGCATCCCCCTTTTGAAAAATATCTTTCCTCAAACGTACTTGGGTCAATTTCAGTAGCCTCCCTATCTCATCAATTCAAAAACAACCATCCAAAATTACTCAAAACCATTTGCCTTTCTACGACAATATTCCTACACAGCTAAAGATTCCATTTAATGTCACAGTGCCCAAAAAAATGACAAAAGCCAAAAAGCAAAAGCAAAAACAAAAAACAGAAACACAGAAAAACAAAACGAAAACAGAAAGTATGAAGATCTCAAGAGCTAAGGTGAGAGGTAAGGAATTATGGCCAATTGAACTCAATTCAAAATGGTAATGGCTTTCCATCCCCAAGCTTAATTGAGATTATTATTTCTATACAAGTTATTATGGCCAATTGGACTAATTAAGATTCTCACGAGGAATTGCAAAGTGGGTCGTCTCTGTTATTATTTTTAATTTTTCTTCTCATGCATGGTGTTATTATAAGAATTAAGTACCCCACAATATAAAGTTCAACCATGTTCTTATTGCAATTTAAAATTTTCTTGTGTAAGTCAACACATTATTTGTATTAAATTTGAGAACAGTGAAACGCTCATTAAATTAGTTATTGTTGTGAATGTAACTAGTTGATCCTGCCAGTTGTTGGTCATAATTTTTTTAAAAATAACCCACCCATTATCCAGTCTTATCCTATCAGAGTATGCTTCTTGAGGAGGGATAATATGATCTTAATTCTTGATATTTCATGAAATGTTTTTACCGCCGATTAAGTTAAATTTTCTTTTCATACACATTATGTCTACTAAATATTAAGTCGATCGAAGGTTGAAAATAATTTTATTTATAAATATGAAATATTATATTGACTAAAAAAATATATGAATTTATGACATGAATGATTGTCACTGCAAGGAGAAAGTTCACTTACCAAGATTTTTATGCACAATTAATTATTGGATTATTGGATTAATGTGATTTTGAAATATAATGTGAAAGTGCGAAATGTATTTTGAAAATCAATTATTGAATTAATATGATTTTTGGATGATATGACATTTATAAGAACATTATCTAATTCGATGCTAGATTTTTCAAAATAGCATTCCTGTAACTTTAAGGACGTCCTGACAGCGGCTTCTGATATAAAACATAGAGAGATGCATTATCCTTGGATAAATCTTCATGCCCAGGCAAGTTGCAATGGAACCAAAACAGACAAAAATCATTCTCTACCAAAGCACTACGTGGCTCTTATCCAAGGTATACACGTGTCAATCATATATCATTTTGGAGGTGAAAGATTAGCTGTATACGCAGGTCATGAAATGTAATGTAAATGGTCCCCAAAGCCACTTTCTCATTCCAGAACTTCCAGAACTTTCTCCAAACAACCAACCGGATACCGGCTAGAGCAAGTTATCTACCCCCTACCAATTTCAATATAAGTGAAGGCGAAGATGAAAGAGCCAGTCACGAAGGCAAAGTGATTAAGAGAGTGAGCTAGACTCTATATCACTTCGTAAACTTCTCTCTCTCTCTAAATCACAGTTGCTTGATCTTGGAAATATTGAGAACAATGCCGATCAATCAGATAGCGATCGGAGGGTTCCAAGAGACGTATCACCCCAGCACGCTCAAGGCGGCGTTGGCCGAGTTTTTTAGTACTCTGATTTTTGTG
>JAESVK010000152.1:2855622-2894621 GCA_017140935.1 Hamamelis virginiana | reverse complement strand
TTTTTTTTTTTTTTTTTTTTTTTTTTTTTTTTTTTTTTAAAAGAAAGAAAATAAATACTAAGGTGTATCTAATTTTAGCTGATGGTTATTTGGTTTTACTTGAATTATATTTGGACAGAACTCACTGGAAACTGATACTCTTGATCCGCATGATATTCCGCGTCATGAAGTTAAAAAGGTTTGCATCTTCTTGCATTAATTCTCAGCTATTAACACCAGATCACCCAAGAATTCCTTCTTTTTCTATTAATGGTCTGATCATCATGATTTTTTGAAATTAAAGGAGAATGGTGGTCATAATTAATTGAAATTAACGAAATTGAATCATGACACATAATCCGTGGAGAATGAAAATTCTGTCATGGCAGCAATCCCCACTTCCATTCTCTTCCCCAAAAAAATTATTTAAAAAAAAAAAAAATTCAAATAGGAATAGGACGTAGGCTTATAACTTAGGTGATATCTCTCTTGCAAGGGGAAGGTTGGGGATTTCGAATCTCAGCCCCAATTTAAAAAGGTGGATTCTGTGTGGCTTGGGTTCATCTCTGGCCGGAAAAAAGGAGAGAAAGGAAAGGAAAAGAGAAAAAAAAAAAAGGAAAGAAAAGAAAAGAATAGGACTGCATTGTGGGCATGTGTTTGGGACGAATAAAACCATTTTTTTTTTGCTTTTTGATCTGTAAATGTTCTTTTCATTTCAAAAAGTAGTGGTTTATGTTCCAAGATATTTAGACTTTAGGAAAATACTCTCATGATCAGTGGTTCTTTTGAATTTTCCACAAGTTTGAGATGAAGACGCTGACAACTTGACAAGTGGCCCAAAAAAACTTGATGACCTGCCAATCTAATTTCTGGGAATGATACAAAAATTGGAAAAGTTAGTTAAATTTGTGGATAAATGATCTGAGTATCATGAAAATTTCATAAGATCATAATCGGTCACTTTGTGGATAAGATTTAACTATCATGGTAATAGACAAAAATTGTGGATGTGTAGATGCGTCACACAGTACCCCATCACATGATTAGCACGTGATGACATCGTTGTCTTGCTAGGCATATTCGCTTAGTGCATTGAATAATTTCTTGTTATAGATATCTTGTTCCTTTAATGTCTCTTCTAGCTATGGACATATGGTTTACTAGTAAGAATTTTTCCTATTCCCTTTCTAATTGTTTCCTCTTTCATTTTAACTTTCAGGTAATTTGTTCCTTGTGTAGCACAGAACAAGATGTGAGTTTCCTTAACATGACACTAAAACATTGAAATTAATACCAAACACACACACAATTGGCAAAAACTTGGATGTGGGTTTTGATCTTCTTGTTTTGTGGTCTATCAGGTTCAACAGAATTGCATAAACTGTGGGGTATGCATGGGGAAGTACTACTGTGCAAAATGCAAGTTCTTTGATGATGATGTAATCTTTCTACTGTATTTCTTATTCGAAACTCTCTTTTTTTGGGTCCTGTTTTCTCATCTGAATGATTGCTTATAGAACATACTGGTAATGGGTTTCAGGTTTCAAAGAAACAATACCACTGTGATGAGTGTGGAATTTGTAGGTGAATTTCTCTTTCATTATTTTGGTTGATCTTTTTATGGTTTAAAAACATTTCATGTTTTTACGGGTTCATTAGGGAAATAAAAAATGAAGTTGTATCAAGATTTTCTGAATTTAAAAATAAAAAAACTGAAATAATCAACAACTTGTGCTTCTTCTTTTCTTATGCTTGTCCCCTTTCCCAATTCTTGACCAATATCTTCACCAAGTTTTGCAGTTAACAGTGGCATCTCAAAAATTTTATGATATTTTTCTAAATTAATTTTCGAACTTGTAATTAATCCCATGGCCTTATTGTTCCTGAATCCTGAATTTATCATTCAAACAATTTCTCAAAACTAATCTCCTCTGTAATTGCTTAACAGAACTGGAGGCAAAGAAAATTTCTTTCATTGTAAGAAATGTGGTAAGATAAGCTGATTCCCTTGATTGACATATCCAATTACGGTCCTTTTTCTCTTGTCCATCAACTGATCTTTTGGAAAATTTTCAAAAATCCTGTTTCAGGTTGTTGCTATACAAATTTGATAAAGGATACACACCGCTGTGTTGAGAGAGCAATGCACCACAATTGCCCTGTTTGCTTTGAGGTAAAATTGAACTTTTAAACAACGGTAGTTATCTAAACTAAGAAAATAATATGGTTCTCAGTGGATCGAAATTATTTGTTTTCCATTCTGCAGTTTCTTTTTGATACGACAAAAGATATTACTGTCTTACCATGTGGACATACAATACATTTGGAATGTGTGAAAGAGATGGAGCAGCATTTTCGGTAAGCAGCCATGCATATATTGATCACTTGCATTATAAAAATAATAATAAAAAAAATTCTGACATATAGAATGCTAATTTTATGGAATGAAAAATAGTTTGTGAACTCTTGCATGGTGTTAAATGTATAGTAAATTTATCCCATGTATATTTCAATGGCTTGGTTATTGACATATTTTCAAGAAAAGAATTTTGGTAAGAGAATTAAAATTTGTGTGTGTGTGTGTGAGAGAGAGAGAGAGAGAGAGAGCATCTGCTGAGTTGTGTACATTTGAAGCCCTGCTATCAACCAACTCAATTAATTCCTGAAATTTAAACCTTTTTTTTCCTCTGAAATTTATCTCTTTTTATGTTATGTATATCTTTTTGCTATTTCTTATCAGTTCTTCAGTAAGTGGGTTCTTATCGTTTTTATGATATTGCAGGTATACATGCCCTGTTTGCTCAAAATCAATCTGCGATATGACCAATTTGTGGGAAAAGCTTGATCAAGAGGTAGTTGACATTATTTCAAATTTTCTATTTTGTGTATGTGTGTAATGTATATGCTTCATGTTCTAACCTTCTTTTACTAAAATATGAACTCAGGTTGCTTCGACTCCAATGCCCGAAATGTATAAAAACAAGATGGTAAGTAATTAAAAATGGAACTATAAATAAGCATCATGCATGAACGTTTGATTTCTATACAGTCTATATGTCAACCTGTTCATATATTTTCTAAGTTCGGTTTTTATATGTGATTAGGTTTGGATCCTCTGCAATGATTGTGGGGCGAAATCAGAAGTACATTTCCACTTCGTGGCACACAAATGCCTAAGCTGCAAGTCCTACAATACTAGACAGACACGAGGAGGCCCTTCTACTTCATGCTCGTCAAGGATTGCTGAGATGGTGAGATGACACCCAGTTGATCACTAAAAGCTTTCTAATCTAAGACGAGCACATGAAAAAACACAGCTGAACGGAAAATGCCACAATTGGAATAGGGGGGAGAAATGAATCCGTTAGTCCTTCGATGTTTTTTCTCGATGATTCATCTGCTAGTAGAAAAAGAAAAAGGGCAGAAAGCTTGCTTTGGGTCGAATCCAAATTCCTCCCCCTTTTTTTTCTTGTTCTTTCGTAACAAATCTAATCATAAGTACTTTCTCTTGTTTAATCATTCAATTATTACAGAAGGAAGCAAAACCTTCATAGCCTAAATCTATATGCTGACTCTAAACAGGCTCTGACTGACCCCGGCCCATTAGTTTAGAAGGACCATGAATCCATGATTGGTAATGGAGTATTGATGTCATGATCCACCAAAATAATAGCATGTTTGATGGTTCTGTTAAAATCCCTAGTAGCTGGCACATGCATGCAAGCTAATCTATAGTCACAATTTTTTGAGGATCAAAGCATGCATCATGCATATTATATCATTTTGTCAACAAGAAAAATTAAAAGAAAGGCACATAATTGATGCAATGTATTATCAATAGACTGAAGGTGTATCTGGTATATTTGAGTTTTGCAAAAATGGAGGAATATATATTGAGTACTTCTGACTAGCTAAAATGGCGTGGCAGGGTTGGGATTCACACTCATTTATAATTCCATGAAAATTTAACCTGTTGTGTCTAAGCAATAAAAAAGGGCAATAACATATGGCAATTATGGCCTGTTTGTTTTGAAGGGTGAATGGGAGGGTGGAAAAGTGGAAGGGAATGGGTTTTTGGGTTTGTTTGGTATGGGAGGAAGGGAAGAAGGGAGCGATCAGCCACCAAATGGAATCCGCCCAAATTTGGACGGATGAGGGAAGGAAGAAGCAGCTATGATGGGGAATCACGACTTTGTCCTCTAATTTCTACTAAAACCTCCAATCGCGGGCCATATTTTCTTTATCCACCATTGATTTTGTCACTGACACCGCTGCTATATTCGCCGGCAAGGACCACTTTTACCAAATTGCTTCAGCAACCTACGGTGATTATATATATAACATGCAGTTGCTTTCCATGTCCTTAGTTTTGTCGACGGCACCACTTCTTTCGATTGCCCACTGTTATATATATATATACACGCACGCACGCACGCGCACACACACAAGTTAGTGAAGGCTTCCAAATCTTTTCCTTCTTTTTTTCTTTTTCTTTTTTTAAATAAAAAAAAATTGGAATAAAGCCAACAAAATACCACTTATAAAAGGATCCTTTGAAAATCAAAATTCCTATTTCTTAATTTTAATTATTTTATTTTTCTTTTAATTTTTTATTTTAAAATCATTTTTTAACATTTTAATAAATTATTAAAAGTATTTAAAATATATTTTCATGTGGAAGGATAAAATTATAATTCAATACAATATATCATTTCCCACCCTTGTTTACCAAATATGCAAAAGGAATGAATTCCATTTTCCTTTCATCATTCTAGACACAAAGGAAGCTCATTGAGGAAAAAAAGCTTATCTCTCCTACTTTTCTTCCTTCCATTTTTCAATCCCTCCTACCTAACGGAGCATTAGAGTTGTATTTTCTTATTTGGATGTGTTGTAAAAATGATAATTCCAAGCTCAATGTTGTCTCAAAGCCAGAAAGTGACATCATTTTCCTTGTGAACTTGGGAATGTCGAATTCCAATACATGTTGGTTACCTATTCATACTGAAGCTTTCGTACATTCCCTTGTGAGATACTACACCATTGACAACTAAAGTTGTATTTTTCAACTTTTGCGGGTGGGAACTGATTTTTTTATCTTTTATTTTTTTGTGGTATGATGGCAAGGGTATCCGGAGCGAGCTTGCGCATACCAGACTAAGTCCCCTCCCCGGTCCAGTCAAAGGCATGCCATCCATGTCGGGAGTAGAGAATTCATGGAAATAAATCCTCATGACTTAACCTCAAGGAGTTGCCAAGATTTGAACACAAGATATCCGAATTGACGTCTCGTCCCAAGTACCACTTAAACAGCGCCTTAAGATTAACTGAAATTTCTCTTTCACTAGACACTTCTTTTGTTGACTGTTAATTTGAAATAATTTTGTAATCTACTAATCCTTTAACTAGACACTTCTTTTGTTGACTGTTAATTTGGAATAATTTTGTAATCTACTAGTCCCAGAGATAGAAAAAGAAAGTGTCTAGTAATCAATTTATTTTCTTAATATAGATGTTGCACAATTAGTAAAATGATCTTTTATATATATATATATATATATATATATATATATAGATGAATGATGTTTTAGTACCTTCAACTTTGAGGTCAATTCGAATGTGGTCCCTAAATTTTACTTTTACTCAATTTAGTCCAAATTTTTAAAAAATAGTACCAATGTGGGATATTAACCGATGAAATTAACCTTTCGTCTGTTCAAATTGACCGCTACTGACTAGGCTGCCAGTTAGTTAATATTAATTCCGTCAGCAACTTAGTTAGCGGCCGTCAATTTTAACAGACGGGACGTTAATTTCGTCAATTAATGTCCCACATTGGTATTTCTAAAAAATTTGGACTAAATAGAGAAAAGGTATAGCTTTTGGACCACATTAATATTCACCCCAAAATTGAAGGTACAAAAATATCATTTTCAAAAAAAAAAAAAAATTTCAATAATAAGATTATAGGATTCTCTTAACATGAGTCTTGAGGGTATGAGGTTACTCTAGTGGTGTCAAAATGGACGGGCCACCCATTTGGCCCATTGACCGGTCCGATAAGCTAACGGATCAAGCCTGATCCGGTCTGATAACTAATGGACTAGGCTAATCTTGTCCATAGTAAATGGACATATTGGGCTAAGGTTTTTTGTCCAATGGGCCGGCCCGATCCGAGTCCGATAAGCAGCCTAATCCGATCTGTAGCCCGGTCCGATCCGGTTCTCCCATTAGCCCAATCCGTTTGGTCCGATTACCTTAAATTTGAATTGAAAAAATAAATAAATAAAATTTAAAAAGCCCGTTAGCCCGATCCATTAGGCTGTTAGCTCGATCCATTAGCCCGATCCAATCCGATCCATTAGCCTGGTCCGGCCCGTTACCTTAGTGGACCAGTCTAATGGATCGCATTGGACAAGCCTTTCAACTTATTGGGCTGGCCCGATCTAGTCCGATAGCTTATCGGGCCAAGCCCGATTCGATTCGATAGCCCGTTGATCCCCCCGTTTTGACACCACTAGGTTACTCTCCCCACTGTTTAGGAGACATAGGCATGAGTATATAAAAAGTAGAATTAATATTTGGGGCACGTAATGGACACAACAAAAATTCCACGTATTGTATTATGAAGAGTGAGAAGAGTAAATCCAAGGTGTGCACCTAAAGATATACAGAGTAGTTTACAAGAACTCGGAGATTTTAAACCAAGCTTTTATTTGAGCGTGACAAACAAACATGTTGTCCCAAGCTATATAACCCTAGAGGGGAGTGAATAGGGTTTTGGCAAATTTTAAGCAAATATTACCAAATAAAATTTATGATCCAATTAATTTCAACAGAAGCACAAATGTACAAAAACAATTAATTGGAAATGGGAGAGAGAGAGAGAGAGAAATCAAACACAATAATTTTGACGTGGTTCGTACTCCGCCTACGTCCATGCCTTAAGCACCAAGCCCAAAGATTCCTCAATCCACTATGAATTACTCCTTCAAGATGGAGAAACATTTACAACAATCTTTTTTCACGGTGGAAGATAAGCACCAACAATCTTCTTTAATAGCGGAAGATAAGCATCAATGCTACCAAAGCATTCAATCTCACTTAAGCTTGATTTTGACCAACAAAATCCAAGCTCCACAAGGGTTACAACCAAACCCTTACCTCACAAGATATACAAGATTTGTTTGTGTATAATAAATGCTTCAACAAGCTGATTTACACAAGTACAAGCTCAATTAATAGCTTCTCAAATGATTAACTAGAATAGCTCAAAGAATTTGTAAGAGAAAACTTTGAATGATAAATGCTCACAATGAATGCTCTTAATAATATTGGATTGATAGTAATAAATGAGAGCAATACCTTTATTTATAATGAACTAGGTCTCAAATGGCCGTTTGAAATCCCCTTAAATTTAAATCTGATTGGAGAAGAAGGGTGCAGCAAGGCATATTTAATGCTTCATTTTCTAAAAGAGGAAAGAACCGTTTTGTATTTGCAGAAGAGTTAGTCAACTAGATTAAAATGTTAGTCGACTAGCAACTAAAAATTCCAAAGCATTTAAACTTCCCGGGCATGGTTAGTCGCCTAGCACAGTAAAATTTCACAGGAAAAACTTTTCGGGCTCAATTAGTCGACTGGACAAAATGGGTTAGTCGACTAGCATTGCTGCATTTCAAAACTTTGGCTACTGCCATACTTTTAGTCGACTGGACAAGAGGGTTAGTCGACTAGAAGACAAGTTCGTCAACTAACTTATATGATTAGTCGACTAAACTAAGATTTATCAAAGTCTTGGCTACTGGATCATGTTTAGTCGACTAGACTAGAGGTGTTAGTTAACTAGGCATATTCTTGAGCCAATTTTCTGATATTCTTAAGTCTAAATCAACCATCAACATATAAGCTAGTTAACTAAGAATTCAAAGGCAATTTTGACTTAGTTTCAAAACGTTTTCCAAGGTTCCAAAGGTGTGTATGCTAATGCAATATGAGCAAAACTTTTTGTCTTTGAGCTATGCAAGGTTAAGCACTTGAGAAGCCTTACATATAATTCCTAATACAACTTGGCTTCAAAATATCTTCAAGGAATTTACTTCAAGTTGATCTTCATAGCCTTCATGAGCTTTAGATTTGAGCAATTTGCACAATGAATTTGCTTGAGATACGTTGATGAGCTCCAACAAGATATGTCTTTGATTCTAAAGAGTCGAAACACTTTAACCATATGTTAGTGTTTAAAGTAATGTTTGTTTATCATCAAAATGTGGTCAACGGAATTGACCTTAGGGCTAACAAAACATAATAAATTATGGGATTTTGGAATTGAATCCTCATTTACCATCTTTTGCTGCTAAAAGCCATGCACGCCATTTTATTTTGCGAGAGGTCCTATTGCCACTAACAATACCAAAATACCCTCAAAACACCGATTAAATGAGAGATAGCATAACGCCCCACTCACCTTCTTCTTCTCATCGTTTCCCTCCAAACACCCTAGATTTGGAAGATGGCGAAGATCACAAACAACCAATCTCCATCGAAACCGTCGATCAAAACCCTCTTCATCAAATTTGCAAAGCTTAATGTCTTACATCTAGTTGATCTGCATCACTTTCACTGCATCAGATCCAAATTTAATCTGTATCACTCTCACATCTAATTGGAGAGTGGAGTTGAGATCACGACTCTCCATCTGAGAAAGACACAGTAGAGAAAAAAGTATAGAGAAAGAGGAGAGAGAGAGAGGGGGGGAAGGGAGAGACAAGAAACACCGCCCAATTGCCGTTAGATCGCCACAGGATTGCGCGACGTCGTTGTTGATCGAACGAAATAAAAACTCATATTTTTTTTCTTCTTTCTTTTTGATTTGCTCCTCTGATGTTAATGAGAGATGTGTTGGGAATAAATCCACAAGAAAAAAATAATAATCACCCAAGATATTAAACACAAGAAGAAAAAAATAGCAAACACGCACAATAAAGAATACAAATAATTTTACGTGGTTTGGCCTAAATTGTCTTCATCTACTGGAGTGATACTCTTCTTTAATTATGAGAGAAAAATGAGTACAATTGGTACAAGAAGTTCCATTTAGGATATTCCCCAAACCCAAGTACACCCCACTCAACTCACTCTCTCAAACCCATTTGGAAGACTAATCCTATTCACTCTCAATCACTCAAGTCTTCAACGTTTCTGCATATAGCTTTCAACAAAGATGAATAGCTTTCAATGGTGCCGAGCATCTTCTTCCCATGCATCCATATGTGGCTTCTCGAGGTGCACCTCCTTCCCATGCATACTTAGCTTCATCAAGATATCAGAAGGCAAAAGGTTGCTAGATAATAATGCAAGTTGGAATCAGCCACTCCTTGGAAAGCATAATGTAAGAATTAGATTTAATGTCACATTGGAATTAGACCTCCATACTTGGGAACCAACCCATATAACCATGAGTGCATGATATTAATTCAAGATAAGAACAATTAATTTTACCAATAAAAAATTTAATCATTCACCTTGGATGGATTCCCAACAAGATGTTCCTTCTTTTTCCATCTTCTTTCCTCTCCTTTCTATTTCACTTTCTATTTCACTACAACTCAGTGATGTCGAAATCCTATTCTAGACTTCTAGTTTGGCATTTCCCCACCCCACTAGCAGTGTAACATGCAGGGATTGTGATTGCGGTTTTAAAATTTATATAGATAGTTTGTAAAAGATATTATGGTTTCAAAATTTGCAAGATTATTATTGTACAGTGGTTGGGGATGCAACCTAGGATCTTTATTTTACTTTACAAGGTGTGGTTGGATTTGGAGTGGACTCTAGTTTAATTTGTTGTTTTATTGTTGAAATTTTATAATAAAAAAATAGTGAAATGCATAAATAGATGCAGTAAAATGCAAAAATTACAGTGAAATCTGGCGCCCGACAAGAGTGAAATCCAGTTCCGGCATAGTGAAATCCGTCATCTAGTGCAGTGAAGTTCGACGTCCCGTGTAGTGAAATACAGTGGAAAGGTTAAATCTGGTATTTAAAAAAAAATGAATTTAATTTATAGTACTGTATGCATTAAAAAATGTCAAAAGATTACTTTAGCCATTAAAAATCCTAAATGAGGACTTTATGCAAGAGAGGTCTCTCAAATAAGACTTTTAACCAAAAATCCCATAAATTATTTGTTTGTCCACGGGCCCAATATGGGTCTCTTCAACGACTAAAAATAAAGTATTTGTTATACTAAGAAAATTTTTGGACTTAATGGTATGAAAAATATTTATGGCAGGAATTTATGGGTATATAATCCAAAAATAAATTAGTTCACTTATTTATTTCAAGAAAATATTGATAGAAAAACCCTAAAAAAATTCACAATAATTTAAATAATCATTTCATCAAAGTTATGAAATAAAAATAAAAATAAAAAAACACACACACACACACACTATTTCTACACTGTTTTGAAGGAAAATCACTGCAAAACAGAAATTTATATACACATAAATGTATATATGGCTAGCTTAGTTTTAAGGCTAGATAGGAAGTATCTAAGGGATTAAGGGTGAATAAATTTTCATTGATAATTTTAAAAAATAATCATTGATAATTTTAAAAAATAATCATTTAATCATTGTGTTTTTGGCCAATTTCTTAAGGGAACAAAGATTAATTTAAGATAAGGAAATTGTCAACATATGCCCAAAGACAAAACATTAAGAAAAGGTTACGGACACAAACTCATAGAGCAAATAGGACATTATACCACTTTTTAAAAACAAACCCACTTTAAAAATAAATAAATAAATAAAAATACAGCATTCATAAAAAATTGAACGTATATATGTCTTATATATAAACCCCTATACATATGTTTTTCCTTTGTAATATGAACACTTATTCTTAACTTTTTTTTTTATATTTTATTGCGTAAACATATGTTAACAAAAACTCTTAATTAATACTATAATGAGTCAATAATTGTTTAAAAATACTGGCTAATCCGATATAAAGTCTTTAAGTAGTTGTATTAAAAATATGAATCGAATTTTATTTTAATATAAAATAAAATTCATCTCGATTTAGAAAAATGAGAGACACTACCTATCATGTAATTCATCACGAGTCCAAATAGATTTTTGATAAAAAAATATAAATTAAAAATAAATAGAAAGAAAAAATAATAATAATTCCAATATGCAGTGGCATGTGCATTAAATAGAAGAAAAATATATACATGTGCCAGACAATCACACATCAACATTTATGAACCACTAAAAGACAAAATAATTAATTTTTAGAAAACTTAAAATAAAAAGTTTTGGTGCATTCTGCTTCACACGCCAGTGATATGTGTAAGCAACCACATAAAATGAATAAATAAATGAAAAAATTATCTAAAAGTCTTCATTTGAATTTTTTTTTTTTTTTAGTTCAAAAGTCCCATTATTTTTTCACTTTACTCAAAAATTCTAATTTATAATCATCACTTTTTTGAAATGCATCAATTTTTGTAATAATAAAAATAAATAAATAAATAATAAAAACAAATGCATTTTTCATTAAATTGATAATTTCTTATAAAACTAAAGCATACTTATAAAAACTGATGCACTTTTGAATAAAAAAACACACCAGTTTCCTAAAAAAACTTATTCAAATGCATCAGTTTTCTACAAATGAATTAGTTTCTACAAAACCAAAAAACAAATTGATGTGTTTCTCATTAAACCTATGGATTCTTATAAAACTGAAACATGCTTATAAAAACTGATGTATTTTCGCATCAGTTTTCCTTTATATATATATATATATTAGAAACGATTCATTAAGGACCGGTCCTTATCTTACGGTAAGGTCCATTAACCATTAGAATAAGTATTTTGAAAAACTGACCGTTGGATTGGATAATCTTCTTATTTATATCGTGTCTGCCAAAAATCACAGTGATCCAACCGTCAGTTTTTAAAATACAGACTGTTAAATAATTGTTACAACATCCAACGATAAATACTATTACAATGAAAATGAACTATATTTTGAAAACCAATTATCGGAACACCGTGATTTTTGGCAGACATGACATACATGAGATTATTATCTAATCCAACGGTTGGTTTTTCAAAATACTTATCCTAAGTGAGAAAATGGTGAATGGACCTTACCGTAAGATAAGGACCGGTCCTTAATGGATCGTTTCTATATATATATATATATATATATATATATATATATATATATATATATATATATATACAGAAATGATACAGTCAGGCCGGCCTGACTTTTGCTGGGTCCGGTCACCCCCATTTAGGGGGTGATGCAAGTCAAGTTTCACATTTCGACCGTTGGATTTCCTATTCATGCAGTGCTTGTCATGCCTGCAAGAAATCACAGTGATCCAACGGTTGGTTTTTGAGAAAACTGGCTTTGAAAAAAACTGGAAAAAAATTGTCATTTTTTATTCTTTGAATTTCAGTTTTTTTCAAAGTCAGTTTTCTCAAAAACTGCTTCTTTTATTCTTTGAATTCCAGTGATCAGGAATGCTGCTTCTTTGGTTTCTCCTAGGTGTTTCTATCTCTCCATTGCTCTTGCATGGTTTTGTTACCGTTTGATGGTAATAACACTGCCTTCTCCGCCATTGTTACCGTTTTGTTACATAGGATGGGGAAATGGGAAAAACTTTTGGGTAAAGTGAAAAGATGGTAGGATTTTTGGATAAACAAAACTTATGAAAAAAACCTATAAGTAAATAGCCATAAATAAATATATATACTATAAGAAATTTTGGACCTGGTTGATCGTTTATTTGATAATATCTTTGTTTCTCATATTTGTAGAAAATAAATAATAATAATAATAGTAAATTATAAGATTTTTTCTTTAATTATAGATTAATTTACAAAATTTTCTTAAATTATAAAACTGAACAAATAACATTTCCAAGCTATAGGTCAGATTCAACTTCAAAACTAAATAATTAAGTAGCTGAATTATGAAAATTAAACAATTAAGTAACTTCCCTAAGGCACCGTTTGGATTTGTTTTTCATAAGTACTTATTTGTTTTTTTTTAAATTTGCAATATATAATTTCTTAGAAAAATTTAAAAAAGCAAATACGTACTTATAAAAAACAAATCCAAACGGTGCCTAATTAACCTATAATTCAAAGAATTTAATGCAATTTATTCAATAAAAAGTAATATAGAAAATTTATTTGTGTTTCATGGTTAGAAAAATCAAAAAAGCTTTTAAAAATTCTCTTTGAAGAAGCAGACCTTTTTGTACACGAATGATACTAAAAATGGCATTTCTTAGAAAGAAGAAAAAAAAAATCCCCTTTTGAAGTAAGTTTCCAATGTTCTCGGTTTCAATCTTTAATACAAGAAGAACATTAAAAATGAAATTTCTTTAAAAAGAATGAAAACAAGAAAACATATCCTTTTTTTGAAAATACACTTTTAAAAGTATTTTATAAAAACACTACTCATTAATGATGTTGATCAATGTTATCAGGACACAGCATTAAATTTCATAACCTATAAATTCTAATAAATGGACAAATTTTCAATTTTGCCGTTATAGTCAAAAAGTTTCATTTTAATATAAAGTGCATTTCTATAGGGTAAGTTAGAGAATAAATTTTTAAAAATCGACCGTTGGATAAAATACTCCTCTTATAAATATCATGGCTGTCAAAAATCATGGCGATCCACTCTTACTCCTCTTAGAATATACTTTTCAAAATATTATCTGTCACTGGTTTTATGAAAATTGTTTTTTCTTTTTCTTTGAAATGTCACAATTTTGTAATTAATTTTTTAAAAAAATTAATTATTGAATTACCATGATTATTTATAGTTATTACATTCATAAGAGGAATATTTTATTCAACACTCATTTTTTAAAATATCTTCTACAATTGATATGACGACGTGCACTTTAAACATGAAGTGCTAACTCATGTCCTATACACAAAAGTGGACATGGCTCCACTCCACTGTACACCAGGTCGTGTACTTTATCTATATATTTTAGGCTTTTTGTTACAGAAGTGAACCTCAAAAGATTAAAAAATTACTTAAATGGACTCGGTTAAAACATATTTACCTTCATGAATCTCAAAAGACGAAAATATTTTTAATAGCCTAAATTATTTATGGTTAAATAGTTCCAACAGTAAAAATTATGAAATTTTTTAACATATAATCCTCAATTTTACGAATAATTCCTAGTAAATGCAATAAATCTCCAATCCCCACATTAGTAAATAATCTTCATAATACAATATAATCCCAGCCCCCAATGCATCAAAGAATCCCAACATACCAAATAATCCTCAATCCTCAATTTAAACACAAAGAATTAAATACTCATCAAATCAAAATTGATGTGACATTTTTCATAATTTAATATTATTGATTTGATATTAAAGTCAACCGATGTGACATTAAAGTCAATCAATTTAGACTCATAAAAGTATGATGTTTACCTATCGGAATTGGAAATTATGTGTAAATTTGAGGATTATATTATAATGTGGTAATTAGGGATTATATGCAATATGTGGAGATTATGTGTTAGGATGAGGATTATGTAGAAAATTTGAATATTTTCAAATTTTATAACCCCTAAGAATGGTATTTTTGTCCAAAAAAGTACAAGCTAAATATGTTTTAGCCGGGTCCATTTACATAATTTTTTTTATCTTTGAGGTCTATTTCTGTAAAAATCCCTAAATTTTATTAGAGCATCTTCAATGGGGGTACTATATGAATTGGGGGTACTAAAATTTAACATTGTCACACAAATAACTCGCTCCAATGGGGTACCATTTGAAGTATCAGTTGGCATTGGAGATGCTCTTGCTTAATAAAAAAGAATCCAAGAATTTTTTTTTTTTTTTTTCCTGAATGGATATTAAAATTCTCAAGGTTTTAGTTGACGGAACATTTCCTGTTCTTAATTGTTGGTCACGCGGATTTTACTGAAGCTTTCTATAATTAACTAATCAATATCAATGAAACTTTTAATCCTTATTTATCAACTGAACAAAGTAAAAAAGCAAAGCTTTACTAAACATGCAAAAGCGAAAATATGATTTTAGAAGCATAGAACAGAATTTAATTTCTTGGACTAGATAATGGAACTATTTCTTGAGTTTTTTTCATAAGTGATTTTTGAAAAAATTATTTCACATCTAACCTTCTTTAAAAAATTATTCCATATTTATCTTTGTAGATCTAGCCAACTGCCACATGTCGATATAAAGTTAAAAATCGCTGTTTAAAATAGCACTTTTAAAAATAAAAAAAAATCCTTCTTATTTTTTTTCTTGTTTATTATATATAATGATATATTAAAATTTTTCTAAACTTGCCAAAGAGGGGTGCCATTTTATTTTTTATTATATATATAAAAACTGATTGTTCGATTAGATAAATTGCTTATGAATTTCATGTTCACAAAAAATCGTAGTCATCAAATAGTTGGTTTGTGAAAAGGAAAAAAAAATCAATTGAAAAAATTTAACTGTTCAATTAGATAATTTATAGAACATATAATCAATTATAGAATATATTTTAAAAAACTGACAGTTCGATTAGATAAATTGCTTACAAATTTTATGTTCACAAAAAATCACAGTGATCAAACGGTTGGTTTCTAAAAAAAATCAATTAGAAAATTTTGTGACTTTTTTGTTGTTTAAAATATCACTACTTTTTTCAATTCGTCTTTTTGAAACTAGCCATTGGATATCTATGATTTTTGGTTAACATGAAATTCACAAAGTAATTAATCTAATAGAATGGTCAATTTTTTAAAAAATATGTATGTAATTGGTTATATAGAGATCCCTTACGCAAATTTGTGTAAAGTATAACTTATAATAGAAGGATTGTATGTTATATAAATAATAAAGAATAAAATGACACCCATCTTGGGCAAGTTTAGAAAATTCTAGTATATCATTATATAATATACAAGAAAAAATAAGAACGAAAAAAAAAAAAAAAAAAAAAAACTCTTATTGTAGCTTTTTCCAAAAACTGTTGTTTGAAACAATGATTTTTAATTTTATATCGACATGTGAAAGTTGATTGGGTTAACGAGCTCGAATATAAAATAATTTTTTGAAAGAGGTCAGATATAGAATAATTTTCTTCTAGAAGATCACTTATGAAAAAAATCTCCTATTCTTAAGCTGATTTTAGGGACTATATTGTTTTAGATATAACTCCCATAAATATTACTTCTCCATTTTTCTCTCATTTTTACTTTCATATTTGCAAATATAGTTAAATGTGGGGCTTTCTAAAGTGTTGTGAACCATTAATGTATAGTAAGTTATAGAAAAGAAGGTGTTCTTGGTAAATATTTTGTATTGATTGAACTGATCATGCATTATATTTTTGAAAGTTCCTCTTATTTGGCCATTTACATTATTATTTTCTGATCCATAATTGAGTTACATTCACTTTATTAGAATATATAGTAATCTACAAGTGATCAAAATATGAGGGTAATTTTGTTAAGTATAATTGAATAAAAGTGGCTCCTTAATTAATTAATTGTTTGTTTCATATATTTGCAATAGTAATGCCAATTGAAAATCTTTTAATTGATTGGTATAATATGATTGTAAATTAATCACGAAAAAACTAAGGTATGGGATTTGAAAGATTGTCAAATTCCATTTTAATAGATAATTTGGTTGAAATGGTTAATAATAATAATAATAATAATGAAAAATTGTCAAATTCCATTTTAATAGATAATTTGGTTGAAATGGTTAATAATAATAATAATAATAATGTACCGCCACCACAAATTTTACTTTTGATAAAAAAAAGTCTTAAATTTTAATAATTTCTCATGCTTAAACTAAACTTTTATTTCTAAAATTTTTAAAAGATTCCGCAACCGTTAAAAGATGCCCTCTACCACCATTTTGTTTGGAACATGATATACAGGACAAGATCCTGATTTATGACAATCATACAAGATCCTGGCCTTCTATTATAAGTATCTTATATAATTTTGCGTAAAATTATCTTTATATGGCCAAATGCATATCATATTTTTTTAAAAAAAATGTTCTAGTGAGTATATGCACACTTTAAGTTAAAGTAAGCAAAGAACACAAACCCTTATATTGGAATCTTGAGATGAATCTTCCATTAAGTGAATAAAAATCCAAGGGGTTGTGTTATTTGCTGACTTTAACTAAAGTAAACATATGCTGACTAGATCACTTCTCTTTTTAAAAAATGATTGTTGGATTAGATAAAAATTACTTTATGTAAAGTTGCATAAGATGCTTTTCATAATAGAAGTCCTGTCCAGCAATACTTTTAAAAAATTCCCTGGCAATAATAATCCACTACCACCAATCAACCTCTTATAATTTTATAATAATAAGAACAATATGAATAATAATAATAATAATAATAATAATAATAACAACGTACTAAAAGTAGAGCACAAAGTGAGAGTACTCATGCCAAAGCAAAACTGCTTTGACTTTCAAAAAGTCTTGGTTTCTCAGTCAACTATAAACTTTTCAACGAGGGCACAGGAATCCTATGGAGGAGATTATTTTGCCAAGGATGCTTCTCACCAGTGAAGGAAGACGCCGCTTTTGAAGTTTTATATATATTAATAGTGACGTACTGACGAGATCTGGAAAAAATATTAAAAATGTAGACCAAACAAAATGAGTGAACCCATTTCATGACGCCAATGTCACTTTCATAGAGCGCTTCCCCTTGGACGATGCAACGCATCCTTGGCATAACCCGCACCCAAACCCCTATCCTTGGATATCTCTTGCAGCAGCAGACAGGAACAGTTCTGAAAAACAGAAACAAGCAAAGGGGTGGAAGGAGACTTAGGAGGATGATATTGCAACTGTAGTTACTGAAAAAGAACAAATCCCATTAAAGGAAAGCTGACCCCAAAAAAGCCAACTCATGAGTTGGTCTACTGGGAGTCTGGGACCATACCCTGCTCCAGCTGTTTCACCCCACCTTTGCGAACGGAGTGATTTCATCCTTTTTTTTTTTTTGTTTACTCTTTTCAGATTTACAAAATCAATCAACAAAAAGACCCGCCAACAAATCACTCATCATTTGAAATTCAAACAGGACTCAAGGCCATTAGTTTTACTTTTACAGGATTAACAAGCTATCTCACATAGACCCCAAAAGGATACCCATTGCTTGGTGTTGCAATTGTCCAAGAATTTACTCGGTGGTGTAGCAAGATGCTTTGGATTGGATTATAACCCGAGCTCCTGAAGCAAGCCTGTTGGGAGACAAATCAAAACTAAATCTCAACCAACATGAACAGGACAAGCAAACAACATATTTAGACATTTTAAGTGCCCTGTTAGAAGTGCAGAGAGACAAAAACGACACTTAACTTTCTTCGATTTTGGTAAATTTCTCCTCTTCTCTGAAGGAATCTAGTCGCTTTGATGCTTGTTTCCCTGCAGAAGGCTCTGTGATTCTTTTGCTGCTACCATTAGATACACTGGGAGGTATGGTTTGTGAGGTGTCGAGATCAGAGGAGTTTCTTGGTCTGTCAGAAAGAGGGGATCTCATAGATTCACATCTGGGCTGCTTACTGAGTGAAGCCTTGATTGATAGGGGAATGCATTTAGAACGCCCAGAGGTTGTCTCCTCTTTGTCCTCAACTGAGTCCAACTGCTTACAAGTCCTGCATTTTTCATTTAATTTGCTACTTTTAGAGTGGCTTTAAAAGATGGCAGGGGAAGAACGCAACATATACAAAATTACAATAAATGAAAACTTTAAAACAAAAGTAGCTACCACCTCTTTCCTACCAGAGCAAGTAAAAGTCACACAATCAACATAATCCAATTCATGAATCCACGACCCCCATTAAAATTTCCAATCATCGATAACAACTACTCCTACACCTTGAGTCTCTAAATAAAAATCCAGCTCCTTTTATTCTCTGCTAAACGAGGCGCTAAATCTAATTTCTAAAACATGAAACAAGCTTTCACTTGATTCAACTAATTATCCTCAACTTTTCATGACATTTTATTTAGAGTCAGTACCAAGCATGCCTCTCTTTCAGTATTGAAGCAAGAACTATCAACGGAGAAGCTAGCACTAAATGAGGGACTTTACTTAGAATGCATTGGGGTGTCCAGAGTTCCCTAAAATTAATTTCCCTCCATTTTGTTTTCCATAGCGTTTGAAATAAGTCTATTCCATTGCATTTATAGAATCATTTTAAGTTTTCATTATTTGAATTGATTTCATATTGTACTAAAATTATGGTGATGACTCCATTTTTTAACGAGGATAATTTTAGGATTCTGTGACTTTGACATCATTTCAATTGTTCTATCATTACTCATGTTGATGACACTTATAATTCTTAGTGAGTTTTTATTTCATTTTATTTTTTCCATTCGAAAAAGTGCATTGTACCTTCAAATTCTCCGTTCAACATAATTGAACAGTCTCATTTCCATGCAGCATTTTTTCTGTAGAACATCCAACATCCAAATGTCCCAACACTAAACCATCAAATCATAATATACTATATTAAAGCTAAAGGCCAGAAATGTATAAGCATGTGCGAGCAAGGCCAGAGAAAGGCATGTCTTTCCATCAAAACAGACCCACCTTAGGAAAGGTATTTCAAAGATCAGATGATCTACTTTCTAAAATCTCTCCATAAAGACACTCAACTTAGAAAAGATGGCACATGTACTAAATTTTTTAAAGGGACACCTTGGTTGACATCTATGGTGAATGGAGTTGAACCCGCATCATGCTTACTGTTTCAAGTTTTGTAACTGATTCACGAATCCTACATAAAGTGGCTAACATGGACAGTTGTTTTTGAAAACCCTTGGTCCAGATCCAGACCTTCACTAGATCAAGTGAATCCAAATACAAAAAGTTCATTACTGGCAACAGGTCATTTGATTAACCAACCAGTATTCTCTTCATTGCCTATCCCCCATAAATTGCATGGGTTCTCTAAGCATTTATCAGCCAAACTGGAAAGGGGTATAAGAAACTGAAAGATAACATGTCACTGATACCAAGTGGTAATATCATAAGCCCTTCACACTCAAAAAGAGGGGTATGAGAAACTGAAAGATAAAATGTTGAATGAGAATTATCACTCGCTAAAGTAAAAGGAAGGGTGTGCGGAAGATTTATAATAACAAGAAGAGTTGGAAGTAGACTTACCTGTCCGCGTTGTACGAAGAAGAGCGTTTCAGAGCAGTAAATCCATTTCCCTCTTCCTTGAGCATTTTTGTCTCGATCAAGCTTCCACTGAAGTACTCCTTATCTTCCAATCTCAGGCCCATCAGCCTCGGATTCTCTGACAGACAATCAAGCTCTCCCAACATTATTGAAGTAGAGAACAATGGGGAGGGAAATTTCGAATGGGAAAACCTTGGCCTGTAGGTTGGAATGAGGCCAAAACTGTGATCTTTCACCGATATCGACCCACAGGAGATCAATTGCATCAGCATATTAGAAGCCTTGAGCTTTCCATTGGGTGGCATTCGAATACCTTCCTCTTCAAGTATCCTGAAGCTGTTGATCTTACCGGCATCAGATCTGATCAGGGACTCCAAGGTCTCAGTCTTTCCACCTGATGATGAGGTGCTGGAGGAAGGAGGAGGGGAAACTGTGTCCCTGCAAATCTCGGAGTTCTCTTTCACACGTGGAACTTGGTTCCGATAAATCTCAGGGCATTCAGGTTCTAATGACCCATCATCTGTAGAAACACCCCTTGTACATGTTTCTCGCGTTCTAGGCCTACTTACATTTTCCTCAGTCTGTGTCGAAGCATCAGCTGATCCATCACTCTTGTAAACCTTGTACTCTGTCAAGCTCAAAGAACCACCCCAAGAAGAGTCCTTTCCAGCTCCAGATTCTGGAGACACACCAGAAGAACCTGGACGCTGAAGTGGAGGAGATAGCTCATCTTCCTGAGAATTCTTTGCCTCTTTTCCATTCATGCTTGAAGACGACGAGGAATCGTCTTGGCTTCTGGAATATGCTGGTTCTGGTAATTGTTTTGGATTCTGTATTTTTATGTTTCTGAGAGGACTGAAATGATCTGAAAATAGAAATCCAGCATTCAGGTTTTTAATTTTCTTCCCCATGTTATAAAAATAAATAAATAAATAAAATTAAATAAATTGTTGATTATGATATCTTCCGCTGTTTAAGTTTCAAAAAAGGAGAAACTCATCCCATGTCAACTAAATGGAATAGCTGCATCAGGCTTAGATGACAGGAATTCTTTCTATTTTGATTTCTTTCCTTTTTACTACAATTTCTAAGAAACCAAACAAAGGGAAAGTGAGAATGATATTTCTTATACCTG
Source organism: Hamamelis virginiana (assembly GCA_017140935.1). Lineage (NCBI taxonomy): Eukaryota > Viridiplantae > Streptophyta > Magnoliopsida > Saxifragales > Hamamelidaceae > Hamamelis > Hamamelis virginiana. The sequence goes on along the minus strand of JAESVK010000152.1, from coordinate 2,873,242 downwards.
AATTAGATTCTTCAAAGAGCTCCGAACCTTTAAGAACATATTCATTTCCATGAGCAGGGAGAATTAGGTCATCTTCACTAAGATCATGCCAAACAAATCCACTCTTGTAGCTTCTGCATTAATTAATAAATTAAAAGAAATGAGAACAAACTCCTGAAGAAGGAAAACATTGGCTCATTCAGGCTTTGTGTGGTCACTGAGAAAGCGGAGGGAAGGAATTGGAAATGGAATTTGAAGCCTAACATTTTCTGCTGTCTAGTCCCCAAGAAGTCGAAAATCTCAACTTTGTGTCAGCCAAGTAATTGTACAGGACTTGGAGTTAATTTTTCCGTCCTCTTGAGAACCAAGATAACTACTCCATAAATATAAGGATTCAATTTAGTATTCTTATTTCTTCACTTCTTCCCGTTTCTCAACAACCAAACATAGCATGAGGAACAACCCCCCTGAATAGAGAGGGAGAGAGAAGTTCGAATGGTGTCACCTCTTACAAGACCATGAATACATGGAAGGCATGCCTCTACCTCTCAGAACATTAAGCCTATCAATCACATCTGCAAAACACAAACATGTTCCGAACCTGAAAAAAATCAAAATTGATTTAATCAATCATTCCTTCTTGTTTTGCTATTACCTCTCAAGTAGAGACCGTCCGGTGATGCTAAGGGAACTTCGATGAAATGAGGATGCTCGAGCTGGCGATTTCTACATAGATAGTACACGACAGGCACTTTCCTACTCTGCTGGTACTTGGGCGACCTCTCCGTCCACACTTTCGTCCTTTCCGGACTCGCTTGCCGGTACTTCTTCATTCTTCCCTCCATTTCTACTCCAAACTCACTTCAAAAACCCTAACAACGTGGTTCTAAAACGAAACCTTTCTACAACTCGAAGCTGCTTCAGCTCTGGTCCTCACAGAAACCCTAATCTGGTAAACCACATCTGACAAAAACGACTGAACCAAAAAAAAAAAAAAAAAAACCTTCTGTTAGCTCCTGGCGCTAAATCAAAAATCAAATTCGTGATCTCGCAGAGTTTTTCATCAAAATCAGATCTGAGAATACACTTCAAAACAGCTATGATTCATTAAAAAGACACAGGTGAAAGAATCAAGAAACAATAACAGTACCAAATGATAAACTCTATGCAGAAATATATATTAAATCCTGCAAATCTGTGCTCTGCCAAAACGCCCATGCGATGTGTCACTTATCGTGGAAGTCCAGACAACAAAGACACCTAATCGAATATATATAAGAGAGAGAGAGAGAGAGAATGGATTTTTAGAGAGGGAAAGGGATAGTACAGGAATTCTCAGAGAGTGGAGATAATGAGAGAGAGAGAGAGAGTAAAAAGCTAGTTCGCCGTCCGTATCGAGATAGAGAGGTGTGTGCGAGTGTATAGAGAGAGAGAGATCTAAGTCTAACCTGGGAAAGAAGGAAGACAGTGAAGAGCTTCTGTGTGACTGGGGGGGAGAGTGAGGTGTGCATGTACAACATATATATATATATATATATATATATATATATATATAGAGAGAGAGAGAGAGAGAGAGAGATCTAACCTGAGAAAGAAGAAGAAGAAGAAGAAGAAGAATGGAAAGCTTGATCCGTTGATCGTCGTCCGTATAGAAAGTGAGATGACCACCCGCATTTAATGTGATTAACAGAAAGAGAGAGAAATGTGTGAATAGCTTCAAGGCAGCGCGGGGGGACCGCCAAGCAAAACCAGTGGAATGCGGAAGAGAACTTGTCGTTGAGAGCTTCAAAACGAGAGTGACGACAGTGACCGGAAACGTATACGACGGAACGAAGGCTTTTCCCTCATTTTCTGGTTATTTTGACTGGAAGCCTGCTTTCCTTTTCGTCTTCTGCCTTTCTCGTCTTTGACGTTATTCGCATTCTGCCCCTCAAATTGTTGTCTTGATAATTGCCTAAACAACAATAGGCCACGAGGGTAACATATAAATAATCATTTTATTACTAGTCGAAAAATAGTTATGTTCAAGGGAGTTGGTAATTTAGAATGTTTTTGCTGTGACCCACACTTTTTAACAATTATTATATGATTCTATTAAAGTAGTGAAATGTTTTTAACTTTTTATAAGATTGGCCAGGGATGGAAATTGAAGAATGATTTTACCTTGCTTTTAATATTTTCATATTTTAAATAAAAATAATTGTTAAGACCAACTTCAAGTGTATCATCACTCAATTTGCTACTGCACTTTCATGTCTTACAAAATTCTAAATTGCATTGTAATTAAAGTTTAATTATGAAAATGAGTTGTCATGTATTTCTTATTAGATACTTGGTAGAAGCGCACGTGCTAAGCACGAGCACGTGCGTACGTGCTACACATGTGCTCGTGCCCGTACGCACATACTCGTGCTTAAAAAGCAAGTTGGGTTAGATATTTTTAGATATTTGGCCATGTTTAGATCACATAATTATAAGCAAAATATATATATATATACCAAACTCATTTGTATCTATTTGTCATGTTTCACAAAGAAGCAAAAAAAAAAAAAAACACAAGAACTTATATATTCAAATAACACAATACTGATAATTAACAAGTATTTTTGCATCTAAGCTGCCCAAAATAATGTGGCTACATAGAGTTATCGCCACATTGTACATACCGAGATTAAACAAAAAAACTAAAATTCCCAAAAAACAAAAAACAAAGTATACACTAAAAAGAGGTTCCTACAAACACATAATTGATCACATACCATACACAGTAACAAACCGATACAAATCTTCATTAACATTCCAATGCTCTTTTACAGCTAAACAATCATAGCAACATCCATCGTACAACCAAGCTGATACTGGACCAGCTTCCATACATTACCCATAACACGGAGTAACCTGATTCAAACAATAGTAAGAAACTGAAGGTAACTCATCCATCTCAATTCCTGCTCTGAGCAATCAGCCATAGAAGTCACTCCTCAATGAAGTTGGTCTACAATCACTCCCTTCAAACAATTCTTCGAACAATTCACCACCGTAATCTTTTTAACCAAACCATCAAACTACCAAGAGCAAGAGCATATCTTAAATTTGCAAAATATAAGCACTCAACAGAGCATGACATAAGATAGGCTTCCTCTAACATTTGCAACCCTCGAGGTATATCTCCAAAGCAGAAAATAAAACTCTGCAGAAACAATATTTCAACGAAAAAAATAAAAACTCAAAAATAATTATAAAATAATATGAAATCCCTCACCACTTAGCAAATGAATTACAAAAATAATAATAATAATAATTCAACTCACTGTGCCCACAAGATACTTCGCATCTATGTTTCCAGCATGTGCACACTCTTACACAAATCTTATATAGCTTATAACAGGGCGTTCTCTGAAACAGTCTGCATTCCTAAAGTGTACACATCTTAGAACATCATCACTTAATCTCATTTAGTCAAAAAACTTGCACCTGAAAAGCACCCAAAAAAAAAAAAATTTATGAACCACAGAATCGACAGCAACACAAAAACAAACAATCTCAACAACAGCCCTATGCATACGTCATTTTTAACCGCATCAACCAGACAAACCATTTTTCTTCTCTAACCAAACGGCCAATAATAATTTTTAATAGTGATGGTTTAGTACCGGCCATTGATCACCGCATGCAGGTGCCTGGTGCATGCGGTGGGTTACCTACAAGCTCTTCTATCAAGGTACAAATCCAAGAACCTTCAATAAGCTGGCAAACTATAGGAGGAAACAAGCTCCCTGAACCAATAAAACTAAATTAACTCCAAACAAGCTTCTGGTACAGGTTTATCTCATGAAGAGTAGCAAGACTATGAAGAACCATCTGGAGTCTCAAGGCATTGCTTCTAAACTAAACTTAAATGAAGACACCACTATTATTTAACAAATCTAATTGTTTAAATCTTCCTGAATGCTTTAAAGAAATAACCATAAGCTTTCTTCCTTCTTAAACCTATTAAATGCAACACCCTTTGATTGGCAAACAACTGAAACAAATAAAATGATCAGAATTGAGGTCCAAACTGTCACCATTTCCAGATTGATATGAGTACAACCCTAACATAGAACTCAAAAGAGGAAGAAGGAAATTTTGTGGAAGATTTCATAGAGGACGCAAAAGCATTCTCTGCAGGACATGCTTCTTCCATTTATGTCTCTACATTGCATTTGGGGCATATCACCCATTGAACTACAAATTGAGAGTGAGAAGCCTTTCGAAGGTTGTAAATTGAGCACTCAAAGCCTTCAGAAATATCACTACCTGAAGCCTATATTGACACGCATAAATGGATTAAATGAAGATGAGTTTTCAGCATCCAAAATGCAGTAATATAAAGTCCAATAGAAAACAAACTCTTTTTGCAAATGACAAGTGACGAAACAGCCCCAAAAGCATCCACATCTTTTTCCATCTCCCTTATCCTATGCAAAAAAGTTGAGTTCTGTAAAGTTGTTTTTGCATCTCCCTTTATGCGAAAAGTTACAGTTAAGTAAAGCTTCACCGCAAATGTTGCAAAAGAAGCAAGTATTCTCACTCTTGAATAGGAAAACAGAAAGAACATGCATCAGTTCATATAGCATAGAGCCATCAAGCTAAAACATGATACAAGAGACAATGCGAGATACGAACACATGAAGCTTTCTAGCTCTGTCTCCAAATAATTATAAAAGGAGAGAGACACCTTTTTCAAGTCCTCTGTTGCTGCATCTTAATAAGGCCTTTCGAAGACAAACTCTCACGAACAAAATGCACCAGTAAGCCCCAAAATGTGGTGATGTTTAGGAAAATATTAAATTCCCTGTCAATGCAATGTCTTTATAAAAGATACACAACCATGATAGATATTCAAACCTTATTATTTGTTTCGGCCCCCTTGCAAGTGTCCAGTTACTTGCTTTTAAGAACTTTAGAATAATTCCCCTTCTTAACTTTCTCTCCAGGATGAGAAATGATTACATAGCTATCTGCAACAAAAGCATGCAAAATTTTATCATGCATTCCTACATATTCTATAGTTATAAGTCAAAAAGGTGCTCTAAAAAATTATACGAGTGTATTTTGTAAGAACTGCAAACATGAAATAGTTAGGCAATCAAAAAGTGGTGCAAACCTTTTTGGCATCACTTATAGAATTTAATTGTGCTCCAGTCTGCAGTTGTGGCATTAAAGATGTTGGGAGGAAAGCCTCCTGAGTACGGCAACAGTGGCATGGTATAGATGAGTAAAGTTCAAATCAAACAGAAAGATTACATTGCTTAAGCATATAGAAAATGCATAAAGCAATACTTTTCACACAAAGCAAGGTGAGTAAAAGCCTAAAAGTGTACCTGGGTCTGCTTTTAAAAATCAATATGTTTTTGGAATCAGAGCAAACAAGAAACAAAACGAGTTACAACTTACAACTTGCATTGTGAAAGGAAAAGCACATCCAAACAATCCACGAATTTCTAATTTAATTTAATAAGCCAAACGTGTATTGAATAAACTCACTTGGAGAAATACTTAACAATTTAGAGGAAGATAACATCTCTAAAGAGCATCTTAGAATACTTGTTATAAAACAAAGGATAAATAAAACAAAGGATAAAACTTATGGTTCAAAGTAGGAGTATCTTCTAGTGATAAGGTATAACATATGCTTGTATACAATCGGTTAGGAATTCTTCTCTTGACTTCCCTTTCCCATTCAGGAGCCCCTAGAAAAAGCTTCAGCAACGGAAGTGGAGGACAGTTAATATCCCTAGCCACCAAACAGAGAAAATCTGTATGCTAGTTTCTTTTTTCTTAATAGTTATGGTATGAAATATTAGCGTATACAAAAAATTGTCACACAAAGTTAGGAAAATAAGATTCTAGACTTAGTTAATAGCAGCAAAAAATCCAAACCTTGTTTGTTCCCAATGATGAAACCATAATAAAATGGTTAACCTTTGCAAAAGTCATAGCATACTAATTGAAGCATCCAAATTTATAAAATCTAGAGCTCGAACATTAAAATTGGTTAAATCAAAAGAAATTTCATCCCAAGCTTGACTTTGGAAAAATGTTCATGGGCCTGATTTAAGTTTGGTGAGATGAAAAGAATAGAAAATTCATGACCTAGATAGTGTGATAGTTCATTAGATTGTTGACTGTCACCAAATTAAATGCATCACACTGCTGGGAATCTATCTCCTAATATAGCCCATTTCATCAATGGTAGCCTCGCTGGCTGTATTAAACATTTTAATCTAACCCCACTGAACAGAATTTGTATTTGCAGAACTATTAACAATATTGCTGACCTTTCATATCACTCTACCATGTCTTAGCTTCAGTCTTCTTGTCCTATTTGAAAACTTAGAATTCTTTTTTAAATGTAACTTCCAGACTTTCTCAAATTGATCCTCAATTGCAACCATATTCCATTTATTCAGACCCAAGAACTGGACAAATGCCTTCGGGACATGTTGTTAAGGAGAAACACAGATAAGATTCAATACTGAGCAAATATAAGTTTAAACCAAAAGGATACAACATAGAGACTTAATTAATAGATGGAGATTAAAAGAGAAGCAAATAATTAACCATATAAGATTTTTTTGGGTCCCCATTAGAAGCATTAATGGTGGTAGCAAAATAAGGAGTATCAGAAGAAAAGTTTGGTGCGGCTTTAGTAGACTTCTTCTTATAAAAAAACTTAAAAGAATGAAGAGAAGAATAAAACAACACCGTGGTCTAAGAAAGATAAAATATTAAGAAAAGAAATTACTTTTTTGAGTCTTTGTTTGGCCACATTCAAGTTGTTTAGCCATAGGTACTTCGTGCTTAATTGAAATATTTTGTGGGCCTCAAATTATTTCCCACAACCATTGTAAGCAAACAATGTAACCCAAAAACACATCTTCCCTCTGTGCCTGAAAACAGAAAACTGCCCAAGTTCCAAATTATGTGCTTCAACAAATTTTTCCCATCCAATTGGAAAGCACATTTTTTTATCACTATTCAGATGAACACAAACACGCCAAGTCCCTTTAGTAGTAAAAAACAATGCCTCATTTGCTGTCACGCAACTCGGATGGGCACGTTTAACAAAAGCCACCGGTATCAACTACAAAATAGAAACCAAATAAATGAAAACATCGTACCAGGTCCTACCAATAACCCTAGAACAAGTAGGAAACAAAATATCCACATAAATTATTACCATCCTCTTAGAAAACTCACGCATCATAACTTTAAAGAATTCCCTCGCAACCAGTGCATTGTGTCTATTCCTTGAAATCAACATCACTAACAAGCAAATAGTAATGGTTATAGAAATGTCCAATTCAACAAAGGAAAGAAGGGGTGTATATATATATATATATATATTAACAATATGAATGAAAAAAGATACCAAAAGAACCAACAAAGAATGACCAAAAAAAAAATGAAAAGGCCAGTGGATAATAACAATATCCAATGTATCTAATTGGCACATAAGAAGCACAAAAATAATGAAGGACCATGCTACTAATTTATTTGGTGGAAAATTAGAATGAATCACCATCTATTATAAATTTTAGCTGGTGTGGACCAGCCTCGTGGACGGGGCTTTGATGGTGTGAGTCCACATCATCACCGGGCGATGTGATTAGGGGGGTTTAGAAATCAAAACAAAGGAGTCGCCACCTTATTTTTAAGGAATAAGGAAACCATGAAAAATATTTTATTTTTAAAACAAAACAAACTCCATTTTTAATGAAAAGACAGTCTACAAACCAGAGTTGGATCCGGGGGCTAGGTTACGACGTGGGAAGGTTCCAAGCTTTCACTTGTAGGCACCCACCTCGCCCTAATTAAAGGACTTCTAATTTATTTGGGCTATTTAAATTTCTTATTACAAACAATCCTAAATAATCTAAATCAACCAATAAAGTAGTGATATAAATGCATTATCTATATTAGTTATATTAATAAATAAATAAATAAAAATATATACAAACAAACCCTAAGAACCTAGGACACCCTACGGGCATCCTAGGGCGGACTTGAGCCCTATTAGCGCCTACGTAACTTACTAGTATCACCTAGCAAGTATCAAAGTCCACGTAGTTCGACTACCCTAGGACTCTCCTATTGTAATCGATCACATCATCAAAGGTATTTCAACCTAATTCACGACTCTAGCTTCGAGAGTTTTTGTTTGTTCAAAATCATTCATTCAAAATCATTTATTTGAAATCATTTCAAATTAAAAGATATTCATAAAATCCAAATATTCCAAAATAATTCTTATCTTTCGAATTAAATTCCAATTAAAAATCTTTTTCAAAGATATTTCAAGAAAACAAATCATATTGAGAGGAATTTCATTCCAAAGTAAAAATCTTTTAAAACATTTCAAATCTTTTTGAAAATCAATTAATAATCAAATCTTTCCTAAAAAATCATATTTATTTCATAAATATTGCATCAAAATTCTTTTTATAAAAATATCTCGAAGGTTGACATCTCAAATCAAATAAAACGCACAAATCTGATGGCAATCTTTACAACAAAGGAAATTCCTAGGGAAGGTCAAGTGACCTTCCTAGCCTAGGGTCTCTAACTAGCCCTAAAGTTAATCTAGAAACCCTAAAATCCTAATGCAATGCATGCTGAAATTTAAACAAATAAACAAGTAATCAATTCTAAAGATGCATGAAAATGCTCCTAAATGCACACTAATTGATCTATGTGAACCTAAGCATATTTCTAAGTTGGATTTGGCCTTAAAATAATTTTTAGAATAATTTAAAGGCATAAACAAACCCGGACAGGTTTGGGTATGAACTTTAAACCACTCTAAAAATCATGAAAACAAATAATAAAAATGTGAAAATGTCCTAGCATGCTTTCTACATGAATATACTATGAAACTATTAATAAAATCATGTAAAATATGGCTTAAAAATGTTAATTAAGCCACTTTAAAGTATGTATTTAAATCTGGACAGATTTGAATACATATTTTAAGTAGCTTAAAAACCATCTTTAATCCATAATAAAATCAAATAAACACCCTAGCATACAATCTAACATGCTCAACTAATTTACCATGCAAAAACATATCAAAAACTATACAAAACCATGCTTAAACAATTAATCCAAACACAAGGGGAGGATCTTACCTTCGCACGCTCCCTCGTACACAATTTTTATGTTCAATCCATCAAATCCATATCAAGTATTCAAATAATCATAAAAAGCACAAACAAAAAGACTCAAGACTCTTCACACATTAAAATAACATATTGACATACTCATATCATCATTAATACCATCAATCAAATATTTAAAGGCTCAAATAACAATATGAACATATCAATATTTATTTTAAACATGCTTACACATAAAATAATGAAAAAAACTTATCCTAAACATGATAACTTGCATAAAATAACAACAAAGACAATCCTAAACATGTTAACTAACACAAAATGATAACAAGACTAATCCTAAACACATTTAATCACATAAAATCATAATAAAACTAACCCTAATCATGCATTCTCACATAAAATCACAACAAAGCTAACTCTAATCATGCATACTTACATAAAATCATAATAAAACTAACTCTAACATGCATACTCACATGAAATCACAACAAAACTTCATTAACCCTAAACATGCATTCTAACATAAAATCTCGATAAAGTTAACTAACCCTAAACATATATGCTAACATAAAATCATAACAAAAAACCTAAACCTAATCATGCATGCTCACATAGAATAATAATAAAAGACAACCCTAATATGCATACTCACATAGAGTAATAATAAAACTACTTAACCCTAGGCATGCATCCTAACATAAAATCATAATATAAACTAATGAACCCTAAACATGCATACTAACATGAAATAATAACAAAGCTAAACCTAATCATGCATGCTCACACAAAATCAAAACAAGGCTAACCCTATCATGCATACTAACATGAATGAAAGAAAGAAATGAACCTATTCAAACATGCATAAGGAAAACTCCTACAAAGTAAAACGAAAACCCACCAAGAAAACAAGACCATAGTTGAGTGTTTACCCTTCGATTCCCTTCTTCGCTAACCTCCTCCAAACTCTTAGCCTTTTCTTCTTACTCCTTCAATGGTGTAAGAGTGAAGAGCCTCCAAAAGCTGTAGCCTCCTCTCTCAAAAACCCTAAAATTCTTCCTCCTTTCTTGAACCTCTATAGTGCAGTATATATAGAGCTAGGGTTCAAAACCCTTGAATGGTTAGGATTAATTCATTTAAAAAACGATCCTAGGGCTTAGAATGAATCTCTCTAGGGTTTGAAAGCTGAAACCCTTTGAATCCCTCCCAAAAAATCAAATCAAATCGGCCAAAATAGGAGCAGGTTTCCAAAATTGCAAAAAGCTGACCGAGCATGCTGGTGGCCGTCCTAGGCATGGATGGTTGGCCGTCCTAGCTGGACGGTTGGCCGTCCTAGCTAGGACAGTCACCATGCTGATTTTCCAAAAATTGTTCCCTAATTCTAGGGTTTTTCGAATTTTGGCCATATTTTGGTCAAATTTTATCCAAATCCGATGGTTCAAGGTTCAAAACGACCGTGTTTTGATCCTCCACATTTTTAGAATGTTTTTGGGTTAAAATCAATTGACCATGGTCAAGGGTTTTAGTAAAAAGCTAGCCAATTGACCCGATTGTGCCAAAATTGGTCATATGACCATTTTCTGTTTTGTAAAATTGATCAATTAGGCTTGCACCACTTCTAAAAACATGGTTTCAACATGAAATTGGCACTTAACAACATGTTTTTAAAATCTTTTGTTTTGGTGAAAACGACCAATTCACGGTCAATTTGATCGAAACCCTAATTCGGCTCATCCTTACCTGTGGGATCGATTTTGGGAGAATCCATCCCAACCATTCAAAGGCTCAATTGACACACCAAATACACTCCCCACATCCACATAAACCTCATGAAACAATCCGTTTCGAATTCGGAGGTCATTCGGAAATTATACGAGAAAAAGGACGAAAATGCCCTTCAAGTCGCAAAAACCCTAATTACCTATCGAGCTCTCATCAGAATGCCATGAAAATTTACAGGGATGTTCTAAAACACCTTAAAAGTCAAATGCAATACAAATGGGTTGATTCCAATCCGAATGTACACATGAAATAATGAAATGTCCTTTTCCTCAGCAAAGGGCAATTTGGTCAATTTGGTCTTTACAATGCCAATTCCTCACCCAATGATCAGCTATTCTAGTTGATCATTTGCATGGACATATGGTAGAAATAAATGGTAAAAATGGGGTGTCCACAGCTGGTATATTGCCAATCAATACCACAAAAAATAATACACATACCAAATGCTACAACCAGACAAGAATCCTAAATATGTTTTTCGATTTATTAAAATCAAACAAATCCAACGTCAAATTGTCCATAATAAGAGGTTGAAGCAAACAATTTGGGAATATAACAATTTTTTTAATAAGGAAATGAATTTAATAAAAAAAGATAAACATGACAGATGCTACAGTTAGGCAATAAACATATACAGCATCTAAAAGTGATGAAATTTACAGAATAAAACCACAATCTTTCTAACCAAAGAAACACATGTATCAAATCCAAAAAAGAGAAGAGTATAATCCATTCTCAAGACAAAAATTAATTGTTTTTGGCTCACAATCATGCAATGTTTTTTGCCTAATAGACCTGGTGTATAGAAAGAAATAAATAAACAGATATTGTATCCCTAACAATTTTGCTCTATCGTAAGAAACCAATCAACCAAACAATAAGGAACAAATAGAGAGCGAATCCATAGAGGTAGTATTGGACCTGAGCACAAATATATGTGAAACATACCTAGCTTGCAAAAGTACCTATTTTAGCCACAATTTCAAACAGAAACCTACATAGCCAAAAAAAACTAAAAAAACTAAAACAATATTCATCAATTGAAATAAGCAAAAGACGTAAGAATTAGCTGAAAAATAGAGCACAAAACACTAAAAAGTCCAAGAATCAACCTAAGCACAAATATATCTGAAACATACCTTGAAAAGGGGAACAAATTTCTGCCTGTTTTAGCCACACTCACAAACAGAAAGCTATATACCAAACAAAAAGAGGAAGAAAACTAATATTGACGAATTAAAATAAGTCGTACACATAAGCATTATCTGAAAAATAAAAGACAAAACACCAAAAAGTCCAAATGACAAACATAAATTTATAGGAAACAAAAAAATAACAAAATCAAATAAAAAACAGGGAGTTCAAATTAGTATCCGTTCCAGTCTATACTAATATAATATATCATAAACGGTCATCTTCACATAAACCTACAAAAGGGAAGAACATCCAATAATTGATCGCTGGAAATACAGGAGGTTAAATTCCGTATTTACGGTCAATATTATTTCATTTATAATCCACCCTATGTTTAACCTTAATCCGAAGAGAGTGGTAAGCACGGGTGTCGGTCCACAGAGACTAGTAATGAAAATTGGCTAAGTGAATTTACTTTTGGTGAAAGAGACATTTCTCATTGGGTAGATTTGGTCGATTAACTGATTTTTAACGGTAATTGCAAGTCAAACTGCTATGTACAGCGTAATAAATTAAGAATGACAGAAAATAAGTCGAACATATAAAGACATTATTGCAACAGAAAATTGAACTTAAATTAAATTGCAAAAATTAAACGGGCAGGAATTGAAATTGCATAATTTTAAATAAAATAAAAAACCACGTCTCTCCAAGTGGAAAAATGGAATATACTTTACTGAAATTTAAAGTACAGAATTGAAAGCGTAAATTAATAAAAATCCTCCGCGTAATTCCAAGTGGAAAGATGAGCTATTCTACTGAAATGGAAATTGCATAATTAAAAGCAACAGTTAAAATCTAAAAAAATAAAATAAAAACCTCTTCTTTCCAAGTGGAGAAAGGGACGGTTGCATAGTGTGTGCAATTGCGTAATTTAGAAAATACTGAAATTAAAAAAATAGAAACTGAGAATAAAAACTGAAAAATAAATTCACTCTCTGAAATTAAACTGACTGAAATGAAGAGTAGTACAGTATGTGGAAGCAAAAAATAGTCAAGACTTAGATGCATGTAGCATAAAATAATCTACGACTATTTCTGATAAAATCCAATATGAAAACTCAACTAACAAAGGAAAATAAACTGCTTAACTATTCGTGCGCCTGATGAAATTCAACGACGAAAGTTTAGAGAAAAACAAACTGCGTGCCCCTCCTTCTGTTTAGTGAACTTTCCTTTTATAGAAACCGAATACATACGTTCGTCCCTTTTTTCTTCTTTTTCTCACACCGCGACTTCTGTTCGCTGACTTCCGCGAGCTGCATTTCTCTCTTCTCATTCTCTATTTTCCTACCTACCATGTACCCCAACCACTCCCCCATCACTCTCATTCTCGTTTTTCTTCCCCCATCCTTTTATTCTCCCTGACTTTCTTGATTTCTCTCTCACATCCAATTAGTATTCTCTTTCCCTGACTTTCTCTCCCTCATCTACTCCTTTTCTCTCTCCTCTTTAGCTTCTCTCTCTCCTTAGTCTTTTTTTTTTCAATTTTCAAATACATTTTAACCCTGTGAGTTTTAAATCCTTATATTTTATTCCCGATTTCTATTTTCTTCGTCTGAAGTCCGATTTTGACGTTCTTTATATGCACACGAAGCTTGCGACGCGTACTTTCAAACTACTATGGTTTCATGGCTTGATTCCACATCAATTTTTACCTGCAATGCAAAACAACAACAAACCAATTACGCGCACCTATTTCACACAACTTTAACCTAAAATAAAGACAAATAAAAACAAGTTAAAATACTACTCTTATGCGATATTTGTAACAATTCTAAAATAACTGAAAAGCACTAAAATGACCTAATTAACCTAATTAACATGCTTTTAGGGCTTTAACAAAACTTACTTTGGGGTTTAAATTTCGAAACTTTGAGCACTTATCAACAGTCAGACATTAGAACAGAGGCTATGCGAAAACAGAAATCTACAAAAAATAACCTGTCATTCTCCTCTACTTTCTTCATCTCTCTCTCATCGGCTTATATTTCATTCCTCTTTCCTTCCATGCTATCTCCATCTTGTAGCTCGTCTTTGCTTCCTTGCCATCACTATATGTTAGCTTTGCATAATCTTTATTGCAAAAACAGAGCATGAGCTGCCCAAAAACAATAGGGTTTGAGGGCAAGGGAACGATTTGATACTATAAACTTATACTATTATATCTTAGGATAGATATCATTATGTTAAAAACAAGAATTGCCCCAAAAAGTTATCATAAAAGAACCAAACAAAACCCTAACCCATGATTGAAGCAGAATGAGAAAAGTGAGATAGAGAACTTACCATTTGAGAAGGCGAAAGTGTTCGGGGACATGGAGATGGAGCAAAAGGAGGTTAATTTTTGCATAAAAAGACAACGAAATAAAGGGAAATCTATATATTTCAACAAAAAAAACCTGAAATAGAACCACCACACGTTCACACATGAAATCTATATGTCGAAAAATTACAGAAGATATATAGAAGATCATCCAAACCCATAGGTAATATTCAGATCTCTTGGTTTCTCTATAAAGACAAAACAAATGGAAGAAGGAAATCAAATTTGTTCTCTCATGGACGGTCTCTTGTCCAACAAGCCGTTCTAAGGAAAAATTGAACTTAGATTTGAGCGACTCTAAGGAAAATCTCTAGAACGGAACGAAAATCTAAGGAAAAAAGGGACCAAATGCAGCAAAGACGAAAAAAAAAAACACAAATAAGCTTACCAAGAGAAGCAAGTTCCAACAAGAACACGAGGAACAAGAAAGAACAATACGACTAAACAGTGAGCGAGTTCAACCAGTTGCAGCAAAAGCATAAAGCAAACACAACCAGATCCATAAAAAACAGCAACTTCTAACCAAGAAATGCAAAAAAGTCAAAACAAATGGAAAAAGGAAATCAGAGAGTAACAACAAAAAGCACAAAATGAACATGACCAAACTCACCTAGAACAGTAAGCTTCAATAGAGATCACCATGAGCAATAGAAAAAAAGAGGATCCAACATTGCACTACTTGAGAAGTAAACCGGGAGCAAGACAGTAGCTTGACGGTGAAGAAAGTCGACGAAATGGCTTAGCTCTATACAGTACACACCCCTACACCGAATAGGCTGCAAGCTCTGTACAGCCTATACCTGCAACTGCGCAGAAAAAGATTGAGCAAAAGTCGAAAAACCCGGAACAACAAAAGCATCAAAAGCTAACTGCAGAGGACAAAAGAGTAACTTGTCCATCGAAAATGTCAGCACCATCTGCAACATACTCAAGTATACAAGCGAAAAGACTAAAAAACACATCTACGCAATCCAATTTATGCATCGAGTGAAGCCCAAGAAAGTAATTTCCTCTGTTAAGCCTAATTGTCTCATGCAACAATAGACGGTGTGGCCAGCCAGCAACAAGCAAGCTCGAGATAGCAAAAATTGGGAATTTAAGCACCGAACAGAAAAAATTGGCGTGGCCAGCAGCAAAATCACAAACCTGGCAACAGCAACCCACGCAACAAAAGATCAACCTACAGCTAGCAAAAATTGAAACTTAACACATCAAAAATTTACCAAACAGTAAAAATTGGCACCGGCATCAACGACATCAGACACGGGACAACAGCAAAAAGCAAAATCAATTCTGTCAAATTCATCAATCGATTATCCTCCCTTTTAAGAGAGTATAGGATACTGATTAATTTATGGTTTAAGTATTTAGGTTATTATATTAGAGATCTAAAATTGAATTCCATCTTTAATTATCAGAATTGGAGATTTGAGAAAATAGGCAGAGATTTGAGAGAAGGGGGAGAAATACGCCAAATGAACTCTCCAATGGAAATATTAAAAAAAAAAGGAAAAAATTTACATGGAATGATTCTTTTCTTCTTCTACGATTATGGTGTTGCCTTAGGTCATGTAGGTGTGTTAGCCAACACACGCTACCTGACAACACAAGCCACCTTTGTGTGACATATGCACTTTTACATGGGTATGTTAGCTTTTTACATGGGTAATTGGGTATGTTAGCTAACACACGCTAACTGAATTTGTAAGGCTCTAATGCAACTGGTCTAGGCTACCTAAAATACATAAAGAATTGTAAGATGCTAAGATATAATGATCATTTTACCAAAAAAAAAAAAAAAAAAAAAAAAAGTTTATACCAATAGACCATGGTATAAGATGCTTATATCAATAGGTCCCTACAATTTTTGGTGACATGAATATGCAGTTTTAGTGCGTTAAAATATACAATTGCCTATAAATGAATTTATTTCATATTTGGCAGTTACTAAAATACTTTATAAATAACCATATCTAAATTCCTAAAATCTCACCCCTATTTCAACAATTTTGAAATTTCAAATTTTGATTTGCTATCCATGCAAGATTTTCGGATAGCAAAATCATTTTAAAAAATAAGTAAACATGTTTAGCTTTGATTATATATAAAAATTATATGAATGAAAATATATAGAAAATCATAGAGTCAAGTTAAGTGTATACATTTATCAAATTTTGGAAATATATACATATATACATGTATCTCTAAAAAAAACACATTCAATATTTAGCATTGAACGTCGTGAAAAAACATAAAGATACATGTGGCTCTCAAAAAGACTTTAAAAAAAGAAAAAAAAAAACACACACACACAAAGATACATAGAAATACATGTATCTATAGAAATACATGTATCTATGAAAAAAAAAAATCTTATAATCTACATTACACAACTTAGAACAAAAAAAGAAAAAAAAAATACAAAGATAAAGACTTTAAAAAAACACAGATACATGTATCTCTAAAAAATAAGATATTGAACAACTTTAAAAGAAAACACAGAAATACATATCTGTGTAAAAGTTAAAACGATATAACACACACACACAGATATATATATATGTTTGTTATCACCAATACTACATAAACCATAATAATTTAGAATCAAATTTCATATATACATTTAATAAATCTTAGAGTCAAGGTTCCATCTCTGCTCTATATTTAGTGTTGAACGATTTAAAAAATAAATAAAAAATAAAAGGATTAGGAGACAAGGTGATTTCAAATTTTCAACCCACTTCTTAAAGGTCTTGCCATTGAACACGTCTGCCAAAAGCAAGAGTTGTTAAATTCTCCGTTGGTCGATAAGATGGCTGTTTGTTAGCTATAATATTGCCTATTGAGATTCTTGGAAGATGAGAGTTTGAACAAATTAAATTATTAGTATGTTTGGAATTAATTTAAATTTCAAAAACCTTGCACAAATATTGGAAAGATATTTTTTTTAAAATAAGGACATTAAATTAGAAAATAATATAATAACTAAATTCTAGCTAAAATTATGGAAATGGCATATTTTAGACAATCCCTCAATATTAGTTGAGTTTAATTTTGATCTAGAGGGACCTCTCGGTAAAGGATCTTATCATCTGGACTTGAGAATAATAATAAAAATTTCAGGGTCCTTTGAATTATTTTCTCAAAACAAAAAGACTAAAAAAATAATAATGTCACA
>JAESVK010000152.1:2822786-2840491 GCA_017140935.1 Hamamelis virginiana | reverse complement strand
TTGGCCCCCCCCCTCCCCCCACCCCACTCGAATTCCCGGCTTCGTCCCTGGTTGCATGCACCACCTGAACTATTGAAATGGTAGGTGAGCTTACAAATCATGAACCTTGAAGGATTTAAAGCCATGCTATTGGTTCTGAGCCCGCAACAACCACCACCTTAGGCTTGAAACATTGAGGTACTAGGTGGGATAGCAGAATTGCACCCTTCAGGACCTAGTGCCATGCTATTATTGGCTGAGGCCTGCAAAACTCACCCTTCATGACCTAATGCCATGCTATTATTGGCTGAGGCCTGCAAAACTCACCTTTGGACTGAACTTATGTCTTTAAGGTTTCATACCTACTCAATGCTATTTTCCTCCTAAGCATTATTCTTAGATTGCTCCACTTCTACCTTGGATTAAGACATTCTTGTTTCCTTGTGGCTAATCATCCTTGATCACAACCCCCAACAAAGTTTAACTGTAAATAGTCTTCTTATAGTAACTTCTACCTACTTTACTTGTTTTTGTATACTTCAGAATTCAGATCATTCATTTCTCCTTGAGGGCATCTTGATCCTTCAAATGTGCCCAATTTCTCTGAAGGATGGACTGTTCTACCGAGGGTACACGCTGACGTTTCAAATTTACTATGTAAAAAATTTAGGATGCAATCTGGCCTCTCCTGAATATAGATTGCAATTCCCAATTTATGTTTCAGCCTCCATCTAATATTCACTGAACTTTCCATACTACTCATTATCATTCTTAGTTTGTGATCTAAATTCTCCAGAATACATTCCACCCAGGTTGAATTCTTACCGGTGACTCTAAAGTTTAATTAGGCATCTCAAATTTCTGATCCCAGATCTGTTAGGCTTTATGTTCTTCGAAATACTCACCAGCAACCATGGTATGTGTGCTGGCATTTCCAATTTATGCTTTAGCTCCTCACTTAGCAAAAGGCCAAGAATGTAATACATGTTACATTCTGTCTCTCAACTACTCAATTCAAAACAGTGTAAAGAGGACTACTGTTTATGGTATAAACTGAGGAGGGTTGCTGACCTGGAGGTTGGCCACGTGAGGTGATGGCGTGGGAAGAGAGAGAACTAGGAGAGAGGTGGGACAAGAGCTTCCCAAAGAACTTCAGAAGGGAACCAAGGCAAATGATGAAGGTGACCCTGGTCGACCTTGCCCCTTTTCAAAGGGGGATGTTGCTACCTCTAGAGGGAAAGAGAGCTTGAGTGAATGCAGCAGCAGCCTGTAAGTTTAGGGTAAGTGGGTAAAGTGAATGCTTGTTGTTTTCCTCTTGAATGCCTTGTTTTATAGTGGAGTAAAAGGTGATGTATAGTTGGGGGTCAGGGTTGAGCCAATAGGAGAGCTTTGCACCCTGGTGCTGCATGCATGCATGTCACCCCTGTTCCCTTAAGCTGTCCCATTAGAAGGTGAGCGGCCCAAGGTCAAAGGTTTAGGACCTGAATCTGAGCTGTCTTATAAAAAAGTGGACTCTTCGAGGTTCAAAACCTGAATCAAGTAGGACCAATCAGGTAGGACTAGAGTCCTATATGGTACAAATATGAAAGTGTTAGGTGGTTGCATGGGCACATTTACCAATGTGACGGTTTGACGGCTGTTATCTGGGGATTGTGCTGCATTCACCACGTGTCCGGAGACAACGTCGTCCTCGCCCATTCCTTGAGAAGGCCAAGACGGAGGTCGACCTTCCTTTGGTCCTTGATCCCGAGAGGGATGACCTTCCGCCTTGGCGAGCCTCTTGTCCTGCCCTCCAATCCTCATTCTCCCTCTTAACCCCGTGAGGTAAGGTAGGTCGATCTCAGGGTTGAGTCGACCTAGTCCTCTCGCATTCCAAGTACCAAGCTCGAGGTTGAGCCCCCGGGGATCTTGCCATCGATCCTGGCAAACTTGATCGTTTGGGTTTGTCCTTTAGAGGGACCAAGGATGGCATGCACACCTCTAACTTCTACCCCGGAGAGTAGGCATCCCATCCAATGGGGCATTTGCCTAGAGGTAGGCATCTTTGTCAATATGGGAGGTCTCGACAAAGAGGGTGATCAAGGTCGACCGTGGAGCTTGTAATGGTGGACAAGGTCGACCATGAAGCTTGCAATGGTGGACAAGGTCGATCAAGAGGTCATTTGCGAGACAAGGTTGGCTTGTGAGGTTAATTGTGCATGACTAGGTTAATCATGAGATTGCAATGGTCGACCCTGAGGTCGCGCACTATGGGTGTCGACCCTAGGGTCGTGGCGAGGTCGCGCACCATGGGTGTCGACCCTGGGGTTGTAGCGAGGTCGTGCACCCTTAGGGTTGTGGCGAGGTCGCTCACCCTAGGGTTGTGGCGAGTTCGTGCACCACGGGTGGTGAGGTCGCGCACCCCTAGGGTCGTGGCGAGGTCGCGCACCATGGGTGGCGAGGTTGCGCACCCTTGGTTTCATGGCGAGGTTGTGGCAAGCATTCGTAGCGCCCTCATGGCAGGGGTCGACCGTGAGGTTGAGGTTTTGCGATGCTCTCGTGGCATCAGGTCGACCTCTGGGATCCATGTATGAACAACTACTAATAGATGGAATTCCTTTTGAGTTTTAATAATTTTCAAAATTTTGTACACTTTTCATTAAGGTTAATAAAAGTAATAAGATAGTTTCCGCATATTTAAGTTCTTATACCTCAAACTAATAATTTCTTTCCAACACGACCCCCTTCCTTTGGTTCGGGCTTGGGATTAGCCGTGTATAAGATATGAATATAAGCACAAGATAGGTGGAGTTCTCGTTCTTATTATTATTATTATTTTTTATATTCTTTTTTTCACTATTTTTTCTTGCTGTTTTCTTCCTTTCTTATTCTTTTCCCTTATTGTCTTTTCTTTGTTCTCGTGTATCAAGTGCGTTCATGGTCTGAAGTGTTGGCTGATATTGCAACGTATTTCCAGGATTTGTTATCCAATGTATAGATTAGAAGGCCATGTGTTGGACAAGCTGTCTGAACGAAGCCTTGATGTGTTATCAGTTGTATTGATGACATTGACATGCATTGGTTGGTACATGACTGATATGTTGCATGATAAAACAATTTGTAGGAACACTTGATATATATTTTTGCAATAGTATGTAGGAATTTATTTAAGAATTGAAAATAAATTTTTTCATTTTGATATCCTCTTAATATCATTAGACGTAGTTGAAAGATGATTGATAGAAGCAATCTTCAATGGGATAGAAAGGGAAGATGTTTAGTATTTATTTAACATAACTCGTCACATGGCGCAGTAAAAAGCAAACCGTTGTTGCTCGCTCTAGTGTTGAAGCTGAGTATCGTGCCATGGCCCATACTGCATCAGAAATGTTATGGGTTCGCTCTCTTCTTCGAGATTTTGGCTTTCACATTCCTAATCCTATGGAAATGTTCTGTGATAATCAAGCTGCTATCTTCATCGCCAATAATCCCGTTTTTCATGAGAGGACCAAGCACATTGAAGTTGACCGCCACTTTATTAGGGATCTATTACTCTGAAAAGAGCTTGTTACTCCATTTGTTTGATCTGCAGATCAACTTGGTGATATTTTTACGAAGCCATTGGCTCGCAGTCCATTTCAATCTTTTTGTTCCAAGCTGGGCATTTTTGATTTGTATGCTCCCAACTTGAGGGGGAGTGTTAAATGTTATGTTAAATGTTATTAGGTTCTTTAGGTTAATTTGTAAGGGTACTTATGTACTTTCATCTTTTGGTTTTTATATTATATATAGTGTGAGGGCTGATGTGGGTTAATACATACAAAAGCCTTTTCTTCTTTTCCTCTCTTTTCTCTCTTCTTTCACAAACCCTAACACAAGTAAACCCTAAACTCAACTTCAACTGTATTCAGTATGACTTATGAACAGTTTTAGGATGGTTTAGAATATCAAATTTACAATTTTTTTGCTGCAATGTGATAAGCTAAAGTAAGAGGGCATGTAGTCAAACTTTTAATCATATTACACACACAAATTCCGCCTCCACAATTGTTGGCGTCAGCACTAACACTACCTCTCAGCCCATGCAACTACCACATCCTCTATTGCCATCATACACACCACTGTCGACTCGATTAACTCCCACACTCCATGTCACCATTGTCATGCTGTTATTACTGCCACAACCACCATATCACCATAATTGCCATCACTGCCATTGCAGCTGTTGCTGCTACCTGCCAACCCCACCACCTCCATTATATTAACATATGTTCAGACTTTGGTTTCTTGTTTGTGTATAATACTGTGCTTCTATAGCAATCTATTTGAGAAATAATGGGAATATTATTAATTAATTAGAAGTGTACAGGAAAGGTTATATAGACAGATTATAGCTAACAAATCTCTACAAATCGGGGATGAGATTCCTAGAATATAACCCCTACAAAATAGGGATATAACTAAATACAAAGTCAAATATTGACAGCTTTCCTAACTAATTACAGCTTGACTATCTTTGACACTCCCCCTCAAGCTGGTGAGTGGATATTATCCATTCCCAGCTTGCCAACAATAGTCTGAAAGGTTGAACCGTTTAACCCTTTGGTTAGCACATCAGCCACTTGACTGCCTGAAGGTACAAACGGTGTGCAGATTAGTCCACTGTCCATTTTTTTTTTTTTTTTATGAAGTGTTTGTCAACTTCAATGTGTTTAGTCCGATCATGTTGCGCAGAATTATGTGTAATGTTGATTGCTGACTTGTTATCACAATAAAGGTTCATAGGTCCTTCCCACTCGACTTTAGATCTTCTAAAATTATTTTCAGCCACAAAAAGTTCACAAACTCCTAATGCCATTGCCTTGAATTCAGCTTCTGCACTTGATCTAGCAACCACATTCTGCTTCTTGCTTCTCCATGTTACAAGGTTTCCTCCAAGAGAAGTGCAATAGCTCGAGGTTGATCTTTTGTCATCAATAGACCCTGCATAGTCCGCATCTGTATAGGCTTTTAGTGTTAACTTTCCTCCTTTCTTGAACAATATTCCTTGTCCCAAAGTTCCCTTGAGATAGTGTAAAATCCGATGTGCTGCTTGGAGATGGATCTCTTTGGGATTATGCATGAACTGACTTACCACTCCCATTGCATAGGCTATGTCTGGTCTAGTGTGTGAGAGGTAAATCGATCTACCAACCAATCTTTGATAGGACTCTCTATCTACCATTGCATCTTCAACAGCTTCACAAAACTTGTGATTTTGTTCGATAGGAGTTTCCACTGGTTGACGCCCAAGCTTCCCCGTCTCAGTTAATAAATCCAGCACATACTTTTGTTGGGATATAAAAATTCCACGCTGAGAGTGCGCTACTTCAATGCCGAGGAAGTATTTTAATCTGCCAAGTTCTTTTATTTCAAACTCTTGAACTAGGCACTTCCTAAGAGCTTCTCTTCCTTCCAAGTCATCTCTTGTTACGATTATATCATCTACATAAACCAACAAGACAGTGACTGCCCCTGTAGCCGAATGTTTAACAAACAGTGTGTCACCTTGACTTTGCTTATATCCCATAGCTTTCATAACTCCGGTAAATCTACCAAACTAGGTTCTAGGAGATTGTTTTAAGCCATAAAGGGCCTTCTTCAATTTACACACCTTGCTACCTTCTGACTCAAAACCTGGAGGAACTTCCATGTAGATTTCTTCATCAAGATCGCCATGTAAGAAGGCATTCTTGACATCATATTGCTACATACTCCACTCACGATTGGCAGCAAGAGGTAACAAAATTTTCACAGTGTTCATTTTGGCAATCGGGGCAAATGTTTCAAGGAAGTCTTCTCCATAGGTTTGGGTATACCCTTTAGCCACCAACCTAGCCTTGTACCTTTCAAGTGACCCATTTGCCTTATACTTTACTGTAAAGACCCATCTACATTCTACTGATTTCTTTTCCTTAGGTAACTCAACCAATTCCCAAGTTTTATTTTTTTTCGAGGGCATCAATCTCAACTTCCATGGCTTCCATCCATTCCTTATGACTCAATGCTTCAGAAATAGTTTTTGGGATGGTTATAGTGTTTAGGTGAGTAAGGAAGCTTTTATGGCTGTTAGATAACCTCTCATAGAACACAAAGTGGGATAATGGGTATAATGGACGTTGGGTACACTTTCTCACACCCTTCCTAATACCAATAGGAATATCATCATCATTTTTTATCTTCAACATCAGAACTTACCTCAACATCATCAGAACTATCATCAGCACCAGGGTTTGGTTCTGATTCAGGGTCTTGCATAGGTTGAATAGTGGATTCTCTCCTTCTTGAATAGACATGTAGTGGGCGAGTAGCACTTTGAATATATTTATCCTTACCCATAAGACTTGGAGTGGCTGGATCTGTTTGATTAGAAGCTGAAGGCTCATTTGACAAAGATGGGAAAAATGAAAGGTCAAGCAAGAATAAATCTCTATCCTTATCTTCCATGAATGATGTCTCCCCCTGAAAATAAGGCTTAGAAAAATAGTGTTCACGTTCAACAAATGTAACATCAGTAGAGACAAAAAACCTTTTTGTGGGAGGATGGTAACATTTATACCCTTTTTTGGTAGAAGAGTACCCAACAAAGAGACACTTAAGAGTTCTTGGATCAAGTTTACCCCTTTGATGAGAATGAAAATGAACAAAGGACACATAACCAAAAACTTTAGGGGTTAGGTGGTTTGTGGTCCGGAAATCTGGGAAGAATTTTGAAAAGAGTTGTATAGGAGTTTTCTGATCAAGGACTCGAGAGGGTAATCTATTTACAAGATGAGCAGCGGTTAAAACAGCTTCCCCCTAGTAATTTTTTGGAACATTTGTTTGGAATAAAAAGGCACGAGTCGTAGCTAGAAGATGACCAATTTTTCTCTCCGCCACCCCATTTAGCTGTGGTGTATTAACACATGAAGACTCATGAATTATTTATTTTTCTTGAAAGAATGGTGACAAGGTTTGATTGAAATAATCCCTAGCATTATCTGATTGTACCCTCTTAAGTTCTACATCAAATTGATTTTTAATTATGTGAAAGAATGTATGGAAGGTAGAGCTAACATCAGACTTATGTTTTAACAAAACAACCCATGACACACGAGTGCAGTCATCAATAAACAACACAAACCAACAAGCCCCATAAACATTTGGAATCGTAGAAGGTCCCTAGACATCACTATGGATAAGAGCAAAAGGAATTGACATTCTTTTATTACTTATTGGAAAATAAGTACGCTTGCGTTTTGCAAGCTCACAAACAGCACAATGAAATATTCCCACATCAATCCCTCTAAACAAACTTGGAAGCATAATTTTAAGAACACTGAAAGACGGATGACCAAGACGAGGATGATACAACCAAATTTTGTTCTTATTTGAAAGAGATGACTTAGAAAGAAGTGAGACAGGAAAATTAGTCCTAGTGCTATTTTGCCCACCGGATTCTTCAAGGTAGTAGAGTCCATTTTTCTCTCTAGCAAGTCCAATCATCTTGCCCGTGCCCTGGTCTTGCAATTCACAATGTGTAGAAGAGAAGGTCACAGTACAATCCAAATCCTTTGTAAGTTTATGAATTGAGACAAGGTTTATGGACAATTTTGGCACATGTAAAACATTCTTTAAAACAAATTTCGAATTGATAACAACATCTCCCCAACTAGCAACCGTAATCAAAGTACCATCTGCAGTAGATATCTTTTTATGACTAGGACAAGGTTTGTAAGAGACAAATACATGAGGAGACTTAGTCATATGATCCGTGGCCCCGGAATCAACTACCCATGAATCTGTTATGGGCATATTCGAGACATTAAGAGTAAGAGATTTAGAGGCATTACCTGAATAAACTAAGGAACAAGTATCGGAACCTGTAGGTTTTTCTAGAGTTCCCAGTAAATTTTTCAGTTTTTTAATCTTTTCCCCGTTGAATTCTGCTTAATCATGGACATAATCGGATTCGCCTCCTGGTTGAACCGTAGTCACATGTGCTTGTCCTTGTTCTCTTTCTGGTCCACTCTTTACTGTCCAATTTCTGCTGGTTGGTTGAGGTTTTTGAAAATTTGCAGGCTTGCCATGAAGCTTCCAACATTTTTCTCTGGTCTGTCGTGGCTTATTGCAGTAAGTGCACACAATTGAATCCTTGTTTCCATTTTCAAGTGTCATTCCACCGGGAGAGTCTGGTTGATGATTTGCTCCCCAATTTCTTGCATTAGCACCCCTAACAACCATGGCAAAACCTTCCACGGATTGAGGCTCCAACATAACTCCTCTCCGACTTTCTTCTCCTCAGATTATTCCAATAGTCTCATTCAATGATGGAAGATTTTCTTTTCCAAGAACTTGAATTTTGACAGCATCAAACTCAGCATTCAATCCAGCAAGGAAAATATAAATTCTTTTCTTTATCATAAACCTCTTAAGAATGGTAGCATCATCACTTCACTTCATCTCAAAACATTGATAATGATCCAACTCTTGCCACAAGTTTTGCAAGATATTAGAGTATTCAGTAATAGAATGGTTACCCTGTTTAGTAGCCGAAATTCTGGTCTTGATATCATAGACTTGAGCAGCATCACGAACCTTTGAATAAGTCTGTCTACATGTGTCCCAGATGTCCTTCGCTGTTTCCAAAAACATGCGGGTATCACTTATTTCAGGTATCATCGAGTTCGATAGCCAGGACATCACCATGGAATCAGCTTCATCCCAGGCATCAAACTTCTGATCTCCTGATTTTGGTCCTGTTCCGAGAAGACGACGCAATTTGCCCTTCCCTTTAAGAAAGGTTCGAACAAATTGAGACCACTTAAGGTAGTTTTTTCCTTTCAACCGGTAACTTGGTTGAATATTCTGCAAGTCTCCTGTTGAAACCATGCTAGGAGTCTCGGTTGTCACAATCTCAGATGGGTTCGAAGTTCAATAACGTGTGGCAATGCAGGCCACAATAACTTTAAATTCCCAGAGAGCTAAGAGGCTCTGATACCATGTGAAATAATGGGAATATTATTAATTAATTAGAAGTGTACAGGAAAGGTTATATAGACAGATTACAGCTAACAAATCTCTACAAATCAGGGTATAACTAACTAAACACAAAGTCAAATATTGATAGCTTTCCTAACTAATTACAGCCTGGCTATCTTTGACACTATCAAACTGGTTTAACTTTTATATGTTAGCTGAATATAAGAAAAGCTGAAGGCATGTATAATGCTTTTTAGTTGACCGTGTTTCTCATCCAACTTCTCAACTTAAGTCTTATGTAGGTCTTGTACTAATAGTATAGTCTTTCATGCTAATATGTATTCAGGTAGATAAATATTAGGTGGGGACATTCACTATGAGATGATATTTGTAGCTGCACTTCTTTTAGTTAGGCTATATGCCCAATAATTGGATATTTAGGGTTGGGGAAGGAGAAAAGGGGCTTTGGTAATTGGATTAGAATTTGTTGATGGTAGTACAGTGATTTTATTTTATGATTAACATGCCTTTGTTTCTGTTGAATCTTCATAGGAATCTGGAAAGGATAGTCAAGAGAAGAAAAAGAACCATATCAAGTCACTTCTTGTTGCAGCCACCGATTGCGAACCTCAATATTTAATTCGATTACTTCAGGTTACAATTTGGACATTATTTATGTACTAATTTGTTTGATTCATTGCAGTAAACTCTGAATTCTTCCTGCAGACAAAGTTGCGGATTGGTTTGGCAGAACAAACTCTCTTAGCCGCTCTGGGACAGGCTGCTGTATATGCTGAAGAGCATTCGACAGCACCTCCACACATTCAGTCTCCTCTAGAAGAGGTGAGTTAATGTTCTTTAGATCATATAAAATGCAGCCATTGTTTTGTAACTCATGTCACTGGTTATTATGGAATGGAAGGCTATTCTGTGATGTTTGTATATTCTCTTCCTGCATGTTATGATGACCAATATTGGATTTTCTAGAACTAGCATTAACTTCCTATTGAAGCCTATTGGATATATGATACAGAGATTTCTAATTGTTTATTCCATTTCTATGCTAGTTTCAGTGATGTTAAATTGGATGCTCTCACTTCATAACATAGTGATGTTATGCATAAAATTTCTTGCTATTAGGGTTGCTATTTTGAACACATAGCTGTGTGGAAAGGATGCCTGCTTCTTTGGTCTGGGGTTGGAATCTTATGCATAGTAATGCCTGTGTATTGGGTGCTTGAAGGGATGGTGAATTCAAGAGCAGAACGAGTATTGTGTCTTTCACATACAAGTGATTTATCACTTATGGCTTTGAATAGTGAGAAAAACTGTGGTAATAATTGCTGGTATTTGAGGTCTTGGTGCAGTAGCAAAATTCAAATGCGAAAGCAAAATTTGAGTAAAAGCTTCCCAAACTAACATTTGTGGATCTTAAAATTTGGATAGCATTTGGTATCTTTTTCTGTTAGATAGCATATCATTTATTTTCTTTTTTCCTTGTGTAAATGATGCTTGTTTAGAAGAAGTGTATAGCTCCTAGTTTGCCTTAAAGAAGGTAAAATAACGACTGTATTTAGATAGGTCTTCAATGCCATTACAAAAATCCTTTCTATACCAATTTTTTTTTTGGTTTTATGCTATCAATTACTTTTGGATACTAGTCCACATTCTAAAATTACCTATTCTAGCTAAATGGCCTCCTTGGGCCCATCCACTTTTCAATTGTATTTATTTCTAATTAGCAACCATCTTGGTAACTAGTCTATTTTTCTCCAATAACCAATGCATTGAATGGAATTTCAGTAAACGACATTGAAAAAGGATATTGATTGCACCCCAAATTTAGTTATTAATTTACTAGTCGAAATTTGAGCCAATTCAGTCTCGTAGAGTCAAGCCTGAGCACACCATCTAAGGCTTGTCAGGAGCTTGAGCCTATATTGAAACCCGAGGCCAGGTCAAGCCAGGCAAAGCTGGTTGGTTTGCTTGCCCAACTTATGATATATGAAAGTTTTGCCTTTACCCACTAAATGAAAAAAAATGCCTTTCACCCTCAGATAGGAACAAGAAGACTTGGTTGAGCTTTGAATTGTGCATATAAGTTGAATTTGTCTATGTGTAGCTCATTTACATAATTTAGTTATTAATTTACTGGTCAGAATTTGAGCCAATTCAGTCTTGCAGAGTCAAGTCTGAGCACAATATCTTAGGCTTGTCAGGA
The DNA here is from genome assembly GCA_017140935.1 of Hamamelis virginiana. NCBI lineage: Eukaryota > Viridiplantae > Streptophyta > Magnoliopsida > Saxifragales > Hamamelidaceae > Hamamelis > Hamamelis virginiana. Next base: position 2,829,312 of record JAESVK010000152.1, on the reverse strand, counting down.
ACTTGAGCCGATATTGAAACCTGAAGCCAGGTGCGAGGCAAAGCTGTGGCTGGCTTGCTGCCCAACTTATAGTTTATGAAAAATTTGCCTTTACCTGCTAAATGGAAAAAAAAATAAAAAATGCCTTTCACCCTCAGATAGGAACAAGAAGACTAAGTTGAGCTTTGAATTGTGCATATAAGTTGAATTTGTCTAATGTGTAGCTCATTTATATGTTCCCTGTATGAATGGTAATTGGTGAAAAATCACTTTTCTGCTCTCATATTCTGTTCTTACATCAGTGTCTCAAAATTTGGTAATTTAACTTTATATATATATATATATATATATATATATATGTATGTATGTTATGATAATCTGATTATCTGACTTGCAACAGTTGGCAAATCAAAATGTTGCTTGATTACAAGTTTATTTACTTGGCTTATTAATACTTCTTAACATAATAAAGACTCATAACCATTATGTGCCCCAGGTATTGCATCATTGTAAAGAATGTTATAGTTTACTTATTGGTTGAATTTACATGGATATGCGTTTCAATTGAATATTCTCTTCTAACAAGCATTATATAATTGCAATTATCAGGCTGCAAAGATTGTTAAACAAGTGTATTCTGTACTTCCAGTCTATGATAAAATAGTCCCTGCTCTTCTTAGCGGTGGTGTATGGAATCTTACAAAGACATGTAGCTTTACATTGGGTGTTCCAGTTGGGCCTATGTTAGCCAAACCAACTAAGGGGGTGTCTGAGATCTTAGATAAATTTCAGGATATGGAATTCACATGTGAATACAAGTATGATGGAGAACGTGCTCAGGTATTACCACCTAGTTAAACTACTTCTGGTTATTTTGTTTTTCCCGTTGTGATATATATTATGTGCTATTCAACACAGATACATTACATGGAGGGTGGTTCAGTTGAGATATACAGTCGAAATGCTGAACGGAATACTGGAAAGTTCCCTGATGTTGTCATTGCAGTTTCAAGGTAGACTTGTTTTAGGGTCAATGTTTCCTCCTGTAATATATTGATTGTATGTTTGAGACTTCTTGGAGGAGTTAAAGATTTAGAATATACCAGAGTATAAACATGACAACGGAATAGAAACTTACTCGAGTGTGTTGCGTAAGTCATTGTATACTGGGAGCGAATTCATGTGTAAAAGAAAATTAGTTGTTAGTTCTTTAATGCCAAAGTGCTTTTGAGGTTTTTGTTCTATCACTTCTTCACCATGAATTCCTTTCTTCATGGTTCAATGTTATGTGCTGATGCTGTTTTTGAATGGGTTTTGGGCATATTGGCAGTCAAATAATGCAGTAGGAGTCAGTAATTGGAAGCATTTACATCTTTTTTAATAAGGTGGTGTTTGATGGCATTAGAAAAGTGTTTTAGTATGTTGAACAGAAAATGAGGCATGATAGATGCTGTCTAGTATCACTTTGTCATTCAAAATTTTATTTATTTAGTTTTCTTTGTGGGGATTGGATAAAGCTGCAGAAACCCCATCTTTTTTAACTGTTGAAAGGTGTGAGAAGCTTGAGTTCTATTCCCTTCAAACCCATAGGAGGATTGTATCTTCTTTAATGTGCTCACCCCTATTTTATTTTTCATTTATTTAATCTTTTTAAAATGTCATTAACTGAATAAATGTTCGGTAAGAAAACACGATGTATATTGCCAATTATAGAGAGGAGGTTTTATTTTACTATTAATAACTCCTTATAAAGTGCTCACCAAATATACTCTATTCAGATTTGTATAACTTATGGTTTTTATTTTTTTAAGAGCTGTTGGATATGATATAGCTGGTATTTGTGTGTTCTTAATCATTGCAAATTTACAATCTTGTAATTGGGCTGGATCACATCTTATTTTGGGGTCAATAAAGACTAAAAAGACATAGTTATGAGAATAGGTTCAGTTACATTGGCAAAAGGTCCCATTTTCTTTTGGTATCAATGAGATGGTTTGATAGCAGTACAGCAATTCATATGCTCTGAACTTTTGATACACAAAAATAAAAATGTTAAAAAAGAATGTAAAAATATCATGATAAATGGAAGATAATAAAAAACGCACATGGGCTTATAAAATGTATAGCTTATTGCATACTTTATAATCAAGTAGTTCAATTCATGTGCTAACATGTTGGTTTATAACTAATTAAATTCCTATATTAGGTAATCCATACGACCCTAAAATTGTTAATACCTTCCCCTTTACCTACTTTTTTCTCTAGCTTAAATAATTCGGCCAGTGTATATGATCTATTTATGTTACATAACATCGTAATGAGAAAATTGATCTGTTCTTGCAAAGAATACCCCTTTTTTGTTGTCTTTTTTTGTCTCTTTCTTTTGGGGTTATATGGGTTCTTTGTTCTTCACCTTGAAACCCCATTGAATGGTTACATGCTAATTCTTTGCATTGTTGCTTAGAGCTTTTATGTTAATATTTGTCCATAATTATGAATGGAGTTAGGAGTGAATAATGTATCTCTAGGCTTGAAGTTTGGTCATTTGCATTTTGATCTCTTCCTATCATATTCAAGATGCATGAAGCTTTATATAAACTGCTGGTTTGTAAAGTTACATTTTCAAGAGTTTTATTAATCATCTTTGATGGTTTGCATGTTGATAGTTGTATACTAGAGGTTTGCTTTTATGATTAATCTAACATGAAATAATTGTGTCAACATATTATTTGTAACGTATACTGTCAGAATGCAGATTAAAGAAGCCTTCTGTAACATCATTCGTTTTGGATTGTGAACTTGTTGCTTATGACCGTGAAAAGATGAAAATCCTGCCCTTCCAGGTAATATATTTTCACAGTCAGTTGTTTTGTTCTATATAGCTTCAATCGTAGGATCTTATTTTAATCAGAAGCACAGTTGTTCTTTTTTAAACATGGTTTTCTTTACCCAATATGCCATATATTGAACATCTGGTGGGAGTTGGCCTCATGGGAGGTCCTTGTGTTGCATCACTTTTGCTCATCAACCAAAAAAACAAAAAAGGTGAGGTTCTTGATTTATATGAATAAAGAAAGAAAGAGAAAACAACATTTTTCTGGAAGGTTGATATCACGATAACAGTTATTGCTGTCAGATTTTGAACTTTTGCTTGGTTAAAGATTGGCTTGATCTTGACATCTCCAATTAAACCCTCTTTGATGGAAAGACCACGGAATTCATTGTTTGATTGTGAGGATGCATTCCTGATCTGATTTAATTTGGACCTTTAATTACATCTCTAGTTAGAGACAACCTACGATTAAAAGTCTGTTTGTGTTAGCTTTTCCTAATATTCACTTTTGGAGCTCAAAATTCTACTTGATCTAAGAGATAGGGTGATAATTAATTTTAGTCGACTTGAGGAGTGATGGGATGATTGGCAACATTTAAATATTAGAAGTGATTGTGGCAAAAGTTAAGGGGCCCTAGCTATGTCCACAATCACTTCTGGTATGAAAATTTTGATATGTGAAGACATGCTTTGAGCATAATTCTAAAGAAATATGTTAAAGAGATAGTTTTCCAAAAGTGATTTTAGAATAAGCTAATGCAAACGGGGCCTAAGTGGGAGACAGAAACGAACCAAAGAAGGAAAAAACTAGCCTCTTAATTGATGTCTCCTAAAAGAGGGTAGTTTGGACTTTGGATGTACATGGCTCTTTTTTTTTTTTGTTTTTTTGTGGGGGAGGGGGTGGTTTGGGTGGGGGAACATCCTTTTTGATTTCCGTTAGTAAACAAATTAAAAGTACAGGAAGAGGAAGAGGCTAAGAGAAAGGGAGAAAGAATATAGCTCTCACTTTGCTGTGGTTATATTGTGAGCATTGATACGGTAACAACATTGTTACTAAATATTTTGAAAAGCCCAATCCAGGTGAGTGACCTAATCTCTTTGCTGCTTGGTGGGGTCCATTTAAGGGCTCGACAACCCCTTTTTTTCGGCTTAGTTGAGTCCTTTGGGGCTCCAGGGAAGGTTTAAGGGCTGGCCCTGATGTTGGCAGCCCTTTTGGAGTATTTGGCAAGCCTAATGGGACACTTGCGCGGAGATAAAAAAAAAAAAAGGGCCACATGCATGGTCTTCACGGGGCAAGGGCTTGGGGGGGGGGGCAACTGCAGGCTAGGTTCCCCTTTAGGCCTCTACCTAGCCTATTGGGCTCAATGCAAGGCCTCTAGGGCCACTGAGGGTTGGGTAGCCCCTCTTTATGTCCTGTTTTAGGGTTGGGGCGGCCTTTTGGTCAATTTTTGGCTATCAAAGGGTCCCCTCTAACACTAGTGAAGGATTCTATCTCTCTTTCAAGGGTGGTTTGTTTAGCTCAGGCATATATCTATCTGGTTGCTTTCTCTTGGTTGCCTAGCCATTGGGTGTGATGTGGGCAAATCTTGAATTCATTTCTGGAAACGGGTGAGCGAATCCATTCATCCGCTTTAAGTGAATCAAAACAACCTGAAAACGCCAAAACGGTTTAGTTGGAACCCTCTGCGCTTATAGTCCTCCCTTTATTAAAGTTGGATCACATTATAGAAGAAGCCTGACCTCTTCGTAACAACTCATGGGGGAAATAGAATGGGCGACCGAGGGTGAAACGAACAAAAGGAAGTGGATTTTTTTTTTTTTTTTGATGAAGGTTAATAATTGATCGAATGAAGGCTTTATTGCTTCTCTGGTGGTGACCTTTCCTTTTCATTTCTCGAGGTCGGGAATGAATCATTGTAAGTTGTTGGGAAGTAGAAAGCCTGGCTATCTAATCTAATAAGAGCTACAAGGAGCTAACTAGCTATCTTGGTAATGCTCTAAACTGTAGAATCACAACAACTCTTTTCGTTTCAAAGCAGTCGAGCATTCTGGAAATGGATTCAAACCTTTGATCTTTAAAAAAACATTTGTGAAGAAATTATTGTACATGAGAGATCTCCTTATCGAGACACAATATATAGGACTCGTGATGTTGGCAAACCAATATTCTTTGAGTTTAAATAGGAAGTTTCTGTAAGGGGAAGGGGAATCTAGGTCTATCTTACTATATGATGCACCTAGGTTACTAGATGTTCAGATTGAAGTCTAAGAAGGCAAGAAGAAGATGGGCAAGAATGGGGTAGACTAGGATTTGTCCTTCATTTATTGGCAATTGGAGGTAAAAGGGGGATTTTTGATTTAAGGATTAAAAACCTTTCTCATCACTTGTTGAGAAACAGGCGGAACGACTTAAGGAGCTGCATTAGTGTATAGAATGCCTAGTTGCATTCAACGCAAACTTTTCCAGCCATAGTTTTCTTCCTTTATCCTCTATTAACAGTCTAACACAGGAACTTCCCAACTTTATAACCCCCGAGGGGGCTTTAGGTCAGTGCATGGGAAGTAGGGCTGGCAGCAGTCCCACAGGCAAGGGAAAGAGCATAGTTTTCTTGTTCGAGTTTCTTTAGCTGAACATCATTTCTTGTTACTTGTGACGGTTTGGTTAAGTCCTGGGAAGTTCACCTTGCCTATTTGACTTCTAGTCAATGAATGATTGATTGATTAGCGACAAGAAAGGACTCTTTGGGCTTAAAATTCGCTTAATGAGCTTGGTGACAGAGGAGTAAATCCCGTGTTCGAACCAGGGTTTTAAAAACAGGGCGATACGATACGTATCGCCCGATTCGTATCGGTATCCCGGGGAACCTTTACGCGATTTTCACCGATACTGTATGTGTATAGTATTTCACAGCGTATCGCCTCCGATACGATACGTATCGGGTGTGTATCGCCCCTTTACGCCCCTTTACGCCCCTTTACGACAGAGAGGACCCAAAGTCTGAGAAATTTGTCAGAAATTCCTGACAAATCCAGCAATCCAGACCACAATAATCGATCCTTTTTAAAAAAAAAAAGCTAAAGCATCGAGAAGAAGGGAGAAGACAGAAATTTGAAGAAAAAATCAAAAGAGAAGAAGAGAGACGGAAGCACACCTGATTTGCCGTCGCCGCCGCCATCGCCGCTGCTGCCAGAAGATCCCGCCGGTGACCCATCGCAGAGTCGCATCGCACCTGCTGCCAGAAGATCCCGCCATCGCCGCTGCTGCCAGTTACCAATCGTAGCTGGTAACCCATCGTAGAGTAGCATCGCGGTGCAGCCCCCCACGGTTCTCTCTTTTCTTTCCTTCAAGTGAGACTCTAAAGTCTAAAGAGTAAAGACACGCAGGTAAGCCCCCCCTCAATTAGTCAAACTTAATTGTTTTACTTTTTTATTAAAATATCTATAGCATTTACTTGTTTTTTATATATTTTATTGTTTCTTTCACTTATTAATTACTTTTTACTTTTAAACTAATTAAAAACATTTTCATTATTGTTTAATGATATTTAATGATATTATTATTATTTAATTACAGTTTAATTAATTAAAAACATTTTAATTAACATTTTAATTACTAATTACTTTTAAAATTTTTACTAATTACTAATTACTTTTTTAAAATTAAACTTTTAAAAAATTAAACATCAAAATTTAAAAATTAAAAACATCAAAACA